>CM017440.1:55890536-56158031 GCA_007726485.1 Eragrostis curvula | reverse complement strand
ACTCAACCTATGCTCCCGGGCCTGCCTCTCCCTCGGCCTCCACGCCCGCGTGTGGGCTCGCCCTCGCCACCGCCGTGGCTGCCACAGCCAGCGCGCCGGCTAGTTGAAACGGACTTAGGAAGACTTTTTACTATGATATGAAGAGCTAAACCAACGGTACAACACGGTTTAATAATTTTCGTCACAGCTATAACTTGCACAATAATTTTCCACAAAGAAGCACTCATCATGCCCCACGTTTCAACATTTTTTGTTATGTCATGTATCTATCGGTTTTATTTCTGTAACCCATCTGTCAAGTTTCACCGAGCTCTATTTTCTATTATTTCCTTCATCCTCCATCTAATAATGCCACGTGGCATCCGCGTCGAAGCCTCCCTCTATATATCGTGAGTGGTTGAATCTTGGGTTTGAGCCAGTTATTATCAGGCTTGATTGTACTTTGTAGAAGTTTTTATCGGCTTTCAGCTCACGGCACACAACACTTCTTAAGATTAAGTATTTTTATCGTAGCTATGAATTGCACATAGTGTTGAACGTGTCGCATAAAGAAGTATTTGTCGGGGCCGTGTGTCAGCTAAGTGGATGCAACGTCCAACAAATTTTCTTATGCCACGTGATTCCGCCTGTCCCATTCAGTGACCCAAAATGTCAGGTTTAATTAAAGCCTACTTTGCACGTCCTCTGAATCGGAAACGTTAATATAGTACAGATTTAATACGGCCCGTCGACGACACGTCTCCCTCGTCCTCCATCCTTCGTGTAGTTGCTATATAAATTGGATAGGAAGGCCCTGCCTTAGCCAAACCTAGGTTTTCTACTCCATCTATGTTCGTTCGTTCATTCATCGGTCCACTCGTCTCCAACTCAAAAAGACGACGGATTCCGTCCATGGAGAGGACCGGCAATCCACGGTGGTCGGTCATCGCGGAAGCAAAGCAGGGGGGTCCCTTTTTTTTTTTTTTATCTTTGTTTCTTTCTTTTGGTTGGATGAGGGTTAAGGATGGCTGCCAAGCAAATCCTGTTTTCTTAAGCCGTGAAGTTTTTCTTTTTTCTTTTTGGTTAGATTAGGGGATTAGGTTTCAGCAAATCCCCCGCCCCTTTTCTTTTTAAGAAAAAACTTGGCCGAGAAAATCTTATGGTTTCTCTTCATCATCGTTTCCCCTATTTTTTCTTTCTTTTTTGGTTAGATGAGCCAAGCAATTTTCAGATTTTTTTTACTTGCTGAGCGAATCCTATGGTTTCTCTTTGGCATCTGTTCTTCTCTCTCTCTCTCTCTCTTGGTTAGATGAGGGTTCAAGAATGTCAGTCAAGCAAATCTTTTGTTTCCCTTCTCGATGAAACCAAACCAAACAAATCTTTTGTTTCCCTTAACTCGGCCGGGAAACCAATCCAGATTGTTTTTTTTTCTTTTTTTTTAGACGAACAAATCTGTTCTTCTAACTCATTCGAGCAATTTTCGGGAAACCAATCCAGATTGTTTTGTTTTTTTTTCTTTTTTTAGAGGAACAAATCCGTTCTTCTAACTCATTCGAGCATTTTTTTTTTTGAACTAGGCAGCCCAGAGTTACCGGGCCTTGGGCTGAGAGAGCAAGATCGGGGGTCTCGAGCCGAGCCCTGAAGGCCGCAACTGGCTACAGGCGCATCTGCGGACCCAACCACAAGCCTTGACCTTGGCCGCGTCTCAAGGCTCTCAAACTCGTCTCTCCCCCAGCCTCCGCTATCCCGTTCCTCCAGCCGCCCAGCCGCCCGCAAACCGCAGATCCTCGCAAACCCTAGCATCCCAGCAATGACGCACCCGAACCTCAGAAGCGCCGACCCGCTGCAGCCGCGGTCGCCGGATACTCCGCGGCGGCCGTCTATCCCAAGGACGCCGCCCTGGTCGCCGCCGCCCCGCGAGATCATCACGGAGGGGCTCAAGTACTCCAAGTATACAGATAGGACAGATAAGGTGAGGCTTCTCGTCAGTTTCCTCTAATTTGTTCGTTAGTACGACGGCGCGTGTCGGAGTTTATTTGTAGTGGGATTGGCGAGGATGCGTTGCGTGGGGTAAGTAGGAAGCCGGCGTACAAGCCCCAGGTCCTAGCTGTTCATTCGAGTTTATTTCGATTCGGTCATCTGCTCTGCACGAACCACAAACTGAGGGATCTTTATCTGATTAGCTATATTGTGTAGACCATGCGTGATTATTAACTGCAGCACTCTTCTATCAGCATACAAATTGCGGTATACACGAATGAATTATATTTTGGTACTTTGGTTGCGTCAGTAGGTATCTCTATATCAATTATTATTCTTCCAGTTGTCTTATGGACTCGAATTTAGCATACCTATATAGGTATGTCTAATCAATTAATTGTGATGTAGCAATGCTGGACATTTTTTGTGGGGTTATTTTAAGAAGAGCAAGGCTGTACACCCTTTCAATGAAATTTGTTTGTTGACTTTTCTGTTTAATCTTTCAAAATTTATGAATTCATCGGTTCACATTTGCCACAGTTAGTTTCCATTTCAGCTCTAGCACAGGCTGGACTCAGTTCATTGATGGATTGTCTCACTAATGTATATTCATGCATACTTTGTATCTTGCCAGTTTTTCTTGTCTTGGTTACTTTTTGTTTCTTAAATTTACAATCTCTGACATAGTTATCTAAACGGGTCTATCTAAACAGCATGCATCCCGTGGATCAGAGACTTTTCGTTTTGCCATTGCTGTTGATTTTATAGAGTTACATTCAATCTTATGACACCAACTGGAAGGGTAACTATAATAGGGTCTCATTTTGAATTTTGTAACTAGTTAAATGGCTATGCTCTTTCTTGGAAGTACAGTTTTGATTATCGAATGAAAATTATTAACAGCTTCTGTGCTCATCAAATGTCGTCTGACACTTTTGCTTTGTAATTGCAGTTCGAGTTTCCACCTGATTTCGTCCCTGGTGATGAAGGGACTAGGATTGGTAATCTTAACAGAGCTCTGATTATTTCTTATGGTCAGCTCAGAGATGCTGTCAACTCTGTTAACCACGCTGAGGCTGTTCTCAAATATAATAAAGACCGAATTCTTATATCCCAAAAGGAAGACCTCGAGAAGGATCTTGATTGTACGTAATTCTTTGATTCACGTACTGATTTTCATTGTTGCTTTTTGTTTCAGAGGCCAATTAGATTCCTCAAACTTTTGCCTAAGTGTTTCACTGTTTGCTTACTGTTTCAGATTGTAAGCAGAGTGTCAGGCATGCTCGGGACCATAACTCGTGAGATCATTGGTGAGATTGACGCTGTGGGAGGCCATGGTGCATTTTATTGGCCACCTCGATGGCAAAAAATCGTTGGTGTTCAGGAGATTGAAAAGTGGCGCCGTGTTGAAGCTGGTTCCCTTGGTTACCTGGCCAGTGATGAACATTTTGTGAAAGAAGAGGTAATAAGATAGGTTCTGATCTGAATTTGCTATATTTGTTTTTTGGGAGGGCCTATCACTTCACAAATAACATAGGTTCTGATGAGATTTGCTGTTTGTATTTTTTTTCGGTTCTTGTAGTACGTGCAGTGGACCCTACTGTCTATGATGGCGATAAGGGCAAGGACAACTTGATGGCAAAACGTCGGTTTGAGGGTCTTGCCTACGCGTTGAACAGGATAGGATATCTGAAGGCTTGCCAGTGCAAAGGCAAAGAATATAAGGTGTCCAGTCTGTTTTTAACTTTGATTTGCTATTTTATAAACAATGCAACTACTAATTGAATTGTACAGATTATCTGGCCAGTCTAAAGTATCAGGTGCGGGAGGTGATCCGTTGTGCGGGTGAAGGCACCCTGCTCATGCCAGATTACATCCGTCATGGAGTTGTTCGAGTTTGGATGAAGCGGCGGAGGAGGACAAGCGACTGTTGAAGGAGAAGCAAGTAAAGCGAGCAGAGAAGGAAAGGGAGGCCAAGAAGCGCAAGGTTCCGGTAAGATGATGCCTTTTCTGGGGGAGAATTTTTTGTGTCCTATATGCCTGAATTTTGTGTGGTTTTCCCCCCTCTGCAATCATAATAATGCAGCCTTTTTTTTTTTGTTCTTTTTGCATGCAGTCAATTTTTGAGGACGTAGTAAGTGAAGATGAATTTGAAGTTGTGAAGATTGTACAAGTTCCTGAAAAGATCGAGGAAATTCCTGAAACTGATGAGGAAATTGCAACACGTGCTGCTCAAAGGCGTGAACAGATGTTCAAAGATCTGAAGGACAAGGAGAAGAACTCCATGGCTGAAGCGGCGGCTGAAGCGGCAAGGAAGGAGGAGTGGTTGGCAAGGAGGAAGGAGGAGTCGGATATTGCGATAAAGGAGGAGGAGGCGAGCATGAAGCGCAGGAAGAGAAGGGAGGAGAAGGAAAGGGAGGAGGCGAAAAGGGAGCAGGCGCGCTTGAAGCGCTAGAAGAAAAAAACATTTCTCGTAATGCACCTTGCTTAGCATTAGGTAGCAACTTGTAGATGGAGCTTTTTGGGTGCGAGAATCTGTTGTGACACCATGCCACTTTGAGATGCTTTGGAGCTATTTTGGAATGGGATTCTGTTCTGTTAGTGACACTATGCTAGAGGTTCACAACTGCACTGGATTCTATCGTTTTGCTGTGTATATATATGCCAGTTGAGCACTAACTTCGACTTGTTGGAATCAATTGTCCTGTGCATATATATGTCGTTCGTCTACAGCGCAACTTTTCATCTTTCGGCCTGGAGTTGTGTGTCCCGTACGTGAGAACACATTGGTATTTATACATAATATATACGTGTCAATGTGGGAAATGGGAAAGTCAATCAGGCAGTGCTTGCTCTAGAACGGTAGAAGCCACCGTAGAAGAGCCGGCAGGGTGGACGAAAGGCTGGCTGGCCAGCGCGTCGCAGGACAAGGTCATCGCCGACGAGACCCTACGAAAGGCGGCTCTCCCTATTCCGAAAGGCAGCTCTCTACAAATCTGGAGCGAGCGAAAGAACTCGACGCATGATCCACACACGGGCTCGGCTGAATTAGCAGCGTGACCTGAGAGCAAAGCCCACATGGGACGGGAGGCATAAGCAACGGAGGAAGGCGCTGCCTCGATGCTTCATGTAGACTTAGATCAGGTTATGCGGCGAGAGATCAGGATGATCATCAGGTATTCGACCTGTTGCCCCTACCTTGGTCAGTACAAAAACCATGTCAATAAATTAACTTTTATCTGCCCCAATACCATGTCAATGAATTGCTGCATTTTACTCTGCGTGCATCGTCGATAATCCCATCGGCCATGGTTTTGCAAAGTTTGCTTGACCACACTCACGAGTGACCTGCTGACAATCCGCTCGTTACAATAGCATGGACTCTTATCAGAACATATTTCACCTTAAGAGAAGAGCTATACCAGTCGTGTGTGAAGCTTTTTCCTATAAACAAATACCAAAATTGCAAATAAGATCACAGGTTAGTGAAACATGTGACTTCTACTTTTGCATTGTACATTTGAGATCGGAGTTTTCAAAGATAACGTGGCACTCTGAAAGATGAAATTGGTTTCGGCAGGTAAACCATGTCTTGCAGAACACTCACTCTCACTCCAATTGGGAATTTCTAGTTACATTTTAATTTTTAGTTACACTGGGAATTTCTTTTCTCATGCGACATTATAAAAACTTGTACATTCACAGTGATCCACGGCCAAAAAACAGAGTGATACAATGTACATCTGACGCTTCTTGGTTCTGAATTTCACCCGGTTTCTGATGAGGCTATCTCAAGCTCGGCCCACCACAAGGGGTTGTCCCTCGGGGTCGCTTGCTCCGGCGACAACGCAGTGACACCTCTCATCATCCCTGCAACCTCGGCCATTGCCGGCCTTTTCTCCTTCTCCCAGTTTATGCACGCTCTCACAACGTCGCACAACGCAACGATATCTTTGTCAGGCACAGAGGACCTCAGCGTTGGGTCAGCCATTGCAGCCAGCGGCCTCTTGCCGTTCAGATAGCTGGAAGCCCAAAGGACGAGCAGACCGTGGTCTTCGGAGAACGGCAGCCGGCCCGAGATCACCTCCAGCAGCAGGATGCCGAACCTGTACACGATGCTTTGCTCATCAGTGCTGCTATTTCGCATTGCTGCATGTTTGTCATCCTTCCAGAACTCGATGTCAGAGATCTTGGCGGCGTAGTCCTCTGTGAGGTAGATGGATGAGGAGCTCAGGTTTGTTGGGAAGACAGGAGGATCTAGCAGGCTCATGTGCTCTAAGCAGTATGCTACTCCCATGATGATGCGCAGCCGTGTAGGCCAGTCCAAATCTTCTGCTTCTCTAACTGCAAATAGGGAGAACAAGCAATCATTGGGGTTAACTTGTTCTTCAGAATAATCAAGGGACACCTGACAGGTGGACATGATTCAGAAAACTGGAATCAAATAGCATCATTGTTTGTGGGGGGAAAAAAACTAGCATCAACAAAAGCCACTCATGATAAAGCATGCTGAGGTGGAGCCAAGACACTCACTATGTAAATGCTCAAAGAGGGAACCACAGGGGGCATACTCCAACACCATCATCCTGGTGAACGGCTCATCACACGTGCAGTAACCTAGCAGGTTCATGAAGTTCTTGTGATTCACTCTGGACAACACAGAGATCTGAAAGCAGAGAGCTCCAGTTAGATAACACAGCACGAAACATGCAGATGCAGTTGACTACCAAAAACAAGTATAGTTTATTTGTTTTTCATGCGCACATTACAAATTTCAGTAGTACCTTGTTCCTATATTGATCCTCCGACCGATCCGACCAATCTTCAGTAGACTTGGCTGAAGTGGAGACGACTGCTATTTCAACTCCACTTGACAGATTTCCCTTGTACCATGTGCAGTCGGACGAAGTGCCAATCACATTGATGAAGCCCTCGCACACTGTCTCAAGCTCTGCCCTCCCTAGAGAAGGCACACCTGTCCATGGAGTAGAGCAAATTCAACATCTCTCAAGTTCTGTTTTACCGTAAACTGAAACTGTTCTGTTATAGTTTGAATTGCTATTTACACATAAGATTCAAACTGATTAGTAACTTACCTGTCACAAAGGCTTTTCTGAGTGGCCCACTCAGTCCAGTACACCATGGCATGACGGTATGATCTTTCTTCCGACGAGTGAAGACTAGGTACAGCGAAGTAGTTACAATGATCACAAGGAGAACTGTTCCACTGATTGCCAGTGTGTAGATTGCCCACTGAGGTAGCTTGAAGGACTTGCTAGTTTCATGCTCAAGACCAGAATGCTTGGATGACGTATCAGATTGTGTATTTCCTTCTGATTAAGAATTGGTGCGTCATGCTGGTCCCTATGCTGTAGGAGTCGCCTCTGCGTGGTACCCTGAATTGTTCTGCATAAAAAATGAACATTAAAACAACGAGTATACTTAGTGAACCTGTAATGTTCAGTAGAATTTCGATGTCATTGAAAAGAAGAGTTTTTTATAGAACATCTGGTCATGTACATCAGGACTTATTTTTAGTTTTTAGTTGCAATAGCTTTTATAAAGACAGTAGACCTGAAGGAATAACACCAACTGCAGTTACAAATTAGTTTCAGCACCTCTAGATTGTGCATGTTACCCAGCCTGGTCCAAAATTAACGATCTAGGCTATACTGTTTTCTCTTGTTTAATGAAGAATTTCTAAGATGATTTTTTTTTCTCCTTAAATTTCTGTGTTACGGATCCTGTGGTGCCTCCCAACAACCCCTATAGATGTATGTATGGATTTTCAATGAGAAAAATATAGAGTTATCAAGAACTGCTGAAATGGTCAAAAGTTCTCTTCTACAAGCATATCTTCTCAGTTCAAAAAAAAAAAAGCATATCTTCTTCTAGAAATATTTGACTAATCCCTGGTGTTATAAGCTGAATGCTGAAATGTGTTGGAGATAGCAAACATCTCTTGAACTCCAACAGGGACCTTTTTCATGGCTAACCAGACAAACTAGGCTAAAAAAAAAAAAAGACATACTAGGCTAGATATATTGTGGCAATGGATATACAGTTTGAATTTTTTGACCGAATATACAGTTTGAATTATTATTTGGCCGTGTAAAAGGAGCTATGTATCAGATGTAGCAACTTTTACCATGAAATTCAGAATCTACTAAGGATGCGAATACAGAAGAAAAATTGAAGAGAACAAAAACAGCACTTACAAGGCTACCACCTTGCCATCATCCTGTATGCCCTTTCTGAATCTAGAATGAACTCCCCCTGAAGCACAAACAAGCATGTTTAGGCACAAATCCATTTCAAGGAACAAATTTGCGATCTCTTTACAAATCATTTGTCCGTCAGAATTCTTCTCACCTCCTCTATGAGTCGATGCACAAGGCCCGAGACTCTCAAACACAATCAGGGAAAATACGAGGAAGTAGGCTCCTCTAATCGCCATTTCTGATGAAAGAGCAAGAGCCTCTTCTTTCTTCTGCTGGATGTAAACGTAAGTTAGGGTGGGCAGAACAGCTAACAAAGGCGACGCAGAAGATTCGATTCTTTTACCTGTGAAGAGTGGCGATGGACTAGATGCCGTAATAAAGCTTAAATCTTTTAGACAGTAAAAGCACACGAAGTTCCATACCACCCTGAGAACAGAATCGAGCAACTAGATTAGCTGACTTTGTATTCAAGTAGAGAATGACCAACTTCACAAGCGAAGAATCCAACCCAGAGTCACAACAGATGAGTACTTGAAGAGGCAAAAGGAGAACAGACGGAGGAAATTACAACCAAAGAACAAGTATAATTCAAACAATCTGTAAAGAAAGAGGAATCCACTTACTGCGATTTGGCCTCTTGTATGTCGGTCCTCCTCCCGTGCTGGTAAATGCCAGCTCTTCTGCCTGCTTCAAGTACCTGTAAAGCTTAGATATGGCAGCTTAGATGCTTGCCTGTTTGTTTGTTTGTAGGCAGCCAGGTACTCCATCCAGTGTCATGCGGATATGGCAGGTAGGTGATTACTGATTAGTAATAACTCCTTGCTTGAAGGACTACACCGTATATTCCTTTGTGAAGAGTGTTTTTTGGTCCCATTTTTACAAACAGCATTATGCTCCATTCAAATTAGTAACTTTTTCAGGTGTTATTTGGAAATTGGTTGACCACTGGGAATCTTAAAACCCATTTGGCTGTGACTTTGTGAGCTGCTAGTCTTTAAAATTTTAAGTGGACCGGAACGTATGAGAGAAACTCTTTTACTAATTAGGACTGGAGCAACTAAATGAGTTCTGTACACTAAATTCGTGTGACAGGTCCTCTCGTTGGTGGATGAATTTAATAACGGCCACGCACCAGGTCTCGTGTCAAGTAACGAGATACCAGACCACCTACTCGCGTGCGTGTTGGAATACTTCGATTAATTGTCCGGCAATTACCAGCCAATTCCTTGATTTGGCGGCTTCGATGCTGATGCGTACAGACGGAAATTATTCTTCCTGACTTGCTAGGCTGGATTTGAAGTTTCAACTATTCATGAAAGAGATCCTCACAAAAAGAAATATCGTGAAAGAGAGTAAAATGGGAGCAGGTTTGAACAGGGACCAAGCAATTGGTTCAAGTTTAAAATAAAAAAGAAGAGTTAGCCACTTATCTTGAACAAGTTTAAATCATTAGAATGTGCCCAGACATGATACAATCAAGCGGAGCTACAAAGGCATAAATTTTAGAGAAAAATCGGCACAAATAGTAGAAGAGAGTCCCAATCAGACGAAGGATGGATGCAGACAGATAGGATCGGGATGCATGCATGTGAAGAAATTGATGAAACAGAAACAAAGTCCTGGCATATGCATGTGGGTGGGCACCAACCATATTGATTGATCACTTGCATGAATTTGGAATGATGGTCACTTGCTTTGGCCGGCCTCATCTATCTTCGTGTCCTCAGAAGGAGAATTTTGATGTAGCTTTTAAAAGGTATCAATCATGTTCTAACAATTACACAAGTTTTCATTAGTCTAACAGGTTGGGTGTTTGGTCTAGTGGTATGATTCTCGCTTCGGGTGCGAGAGGTCCCGAGTTCGATTCTCGGAACACCCCTTACTTTTTCTTATTTTACATTCCGGTCCTTTTTGTACTGCCTGACTATGCAACGAGCTATTTCATTTCCCCCCATTTTTTTCCTAAGAAACATTAATGGGATTTCATGCATTTCATTGATCAAACGATTGTATTCCTCTAGCTTGTTGTAAGGAACTCTAGCTGGAAGTGGAACTGCAAGTCAATACAATTTTGTTCTAGCAACTTGTACCGTCAAGGAAAGAAAATAAAAGGCAACTCGTAGCATGAGACACGGTCACGTTGATGGGTTCGAACGCATGGGCCTTCACACGCGATACGCTGCCACCGTCGTCGTCCACGAGCGTGGACCCAGTTCCAAGAACTATGACTATAAGCGCTAGTTTATACTCCCTCCGTGGTGCGAACACGGATGAGACTGACGCAAACGCAACCATCATAATAGGTTACATCACAGCTAAACCAACATGCATGCTAAATTGTTACACAAAAAAAAAAACATGCATGCTAAATTAAAAATATTTGGTGACAACAGTATCATGCATCAATTACCATAACTGTATGCTTAAAGATTCCATAAAGTTGACCACAAGTCTCCGCAAGGACTCTGAACAATCAGATGGTAACAAGGGAAATAACTATGTGGCTTAAAAATCCCACCTAGCTCGTGGTTGCTAGTGCAAATTATACACGGTCTCTTTTGGCAAAGATCAACAGGGCAATCTAAACAGGCCATTCATCGGAAGTAAACGGATACAAGTGGGATGTCAACGTCATTATCATCGTCATCCTCACAGGCCACCACAACATCCAGATGGCGCCGGTATGAGGGCACCTCCACCTTGGCCACCTCCCTGGCCACATCTGCCACCTTCTTGTCCAGGCGCTCCTTGTGCCTGGGGAACATGGAATTGTACAGCAGCGAGGTTCCGCAGGATATGCTGTACGCATTCAGGCCCTTCTCCTTGAGCCAGTCCAGGAGCTCCCTAAGCGTAATGTTACCGGTTATGGTCCAGCGGTCCCAGACTGTCCAGGACATGTCTTGGTGCTTGATGGTCTTGGGTGGAACAGGCTCTGCAATAGAGAAGAGGGGAATTGCAAGGTTTGCAAATGTATTCCGGTAGTCTTCAACCTTGTGCCCACCAGCAAGGACCTTGTACAGCTCAAGGCAGACGAGGCCAGTAGCCATTGCAGTTGAGGTGGCAATAGCAGGGATGATCCTTCCAGCTATAAACTTGGCCTTCAGCTTGTCAACTTCAGGGATGCTGTAGTTCCTAGCCCGCATGTTAGCAAAGCCAGCTATCAAGTCCATATGGAAATTGGTGTCATCATCCTGCATATTTAATATTAAAAAAATGTGATTATCAACATTAAGAAGATCCTTCCTCCAAACACAAATGGATACCCAAAGAACAGCTTAAGTTAGGTATTGACAGCTATATTAGATGAATGCAAGACACTTCAGAGTAAAACAATGATGTTTTAAAAGTGATTAAACTGGCCATACTGACCTTCTCAAACTGTATTGGGTTCATATGGAATCCTGGTTGCAATGTTTTAGAAATTGCTTCCAGCTTCGCAATTAGCTCTTCAATGACGGCAGCATCATCAACTGAAGCAGACGATAGGCTAGTTGCCTTCTCATCTGTCTCTATCTTAACACCCTGTTTCGGCTGGAAATCGGGCACAATGACCTTATCAACAGCTTCAGCAAGTTTCTTCTGGTCTTTCACCCAATCGGGTATCGGTATTCCAAATGTCTCCGCCCTTAATATCGAGCCAGCCAGCAAGAAGTTGAGATGACTTGGGTCAGAGGATGAGAACTCCAGAGGTCGTGGGAACCGCTTGGGAGCAGACCAGAAAGGAGCGCCAGAGCTAGTCATTGCGTCTTCAGGGAACGTGTATGTCAGTTGCTTTACACGGTTGGAGAAATAGTCCTCAAACCTAACAGACCATCAACAGAAAGAAGACGATGAAACATTAGAGATATAATATATATAATTCATCAGAAGTGTTCTGAAGGGTAAAGGCTTTTGCTGTACTATTTTCATGTCAGTACACACATTTCAACACATGCGAAATGAATTTGAATTAAACAGACGTATTCAGCTGGTAGATCAACTGACCAATTAAGAAAAAAAATTGTGCTGGGGGATAGAGAAGGGGTTCACAACTTACTTAAGTCGGGTCCAGGTAATACAGTCTTGGAATGTCTCACACTTCTCTCTATCAAGGCATTCAATAACTCGCTCGAGTTGATCCCTAGCCTGTGCATCACCTGCGGTTCTTGCTGCAGTGGCATATCCACTAGGATTTGACAGGAAAGCATTTACTTCAGTGGGAGTCTTCTCAAGTAGACCCTCAAATTCAGACCTTGCCCACGTTAGGCAGTGATCAATATTGTGAGGAAATGAATGAACAGTGCACATAGGTGCCTGCTTTTCAGGTGGATCTCTGGATGCCCCATAGTTTTCTGTTAGATGAGGTATGACCATCTGTGTGTTGCATTTAGCACCCAAAGTTCCTGATTCAAGAAGTGGCTTCTGGAAATATACACATCTGGAGTCAATGTACATTCTTGCAGTCACATTGTCCAAGGCATTGACAACAGCATCCAAGCTCTCCCAAAAGGCATCATTAAACACGTTTTCAGTCTCGGGACTTGCTCTATTCTGAAGCGCCTCAACATGGAGCTTGGGATTGATAGCCATAGCGGCTGTAGCAGCAACCGTGGACTTGGGCTGCCCAATGTTCCAGTCACGAAAGAGAAACTGGCGACTGAGATTGCTCTTTTCTATTACATCATCATCTGTCACAGTCAGCTTGCCATTAGGACTGCACGAAATGCCCATTAATGCAAAGTTCTTCAAGAATTCACATCCAAGAGCCCCAGAACCGACCATGAAAAGTTTTGCCTGCTCCAGTTTGTTTTGAAGCTTAGCCCCAAATACACTAATCTGGGCATCGTATCTACTTTTCTCTGGCTTCAAATCACTGGGCTCCAAGGGTTCAACTGGGAGAGATTCAACAGAATCGAAGTAGAAGAACTGCAAAATCAAGATGGCACATTAATTAATATTACAATTATTCTGCAAACAAATAGAATATTAAATTCAATAAAGGGACAACAGGTCCTAACCTGGTAAAGTGGATGGAATTTTCCTGAGCATGCTTTAACAACCTCCTGACCTACAATACCACCGAACATTGCAGCCATAGGATTCAGAACGGCCTTGGAACCACTTGCAAAATGGTGCAGCAACTTTTTGTCGACTTCTTCAAGTTTGCTATCACCAAGACTTTCATTAATAGTAACAGCAAAATCAATCAGCTTTTGTGCATCATCAGCCGATCCAGCAACAGGAAATCGCGACAACTCATTCATAAACTTGTCCAGAGCTTGGAAGGCCAAATGCAACAGAGGTGGGCGGTCAAACTTGGAGAAATCACTCATGAGAAATTCTCCTGGTTCCTTAATTGCCTCTTTCAAGGGTTTGAATTTAAGAATCTTTGGTGGTTTCACCTGTGTGACAATTCCACCTCTAATATAAGTGCCATATGATGAGGTGTCTTCTTCTAGAGTAAAGGAAAAAGGTCTGGCATTTTTAATCTTTCTTGGTCTTCCATCATTAAGCTCAGGCATTCCCACGACTTCAGAGAATGATACTAGATCACCATCCTGAAACTCTAGACGCTCATCATCCACGCAAGAAACAAGTGCCGGGTTGTCATTGCTGATCGATGCCACGATTCCTGTATGTGGTTCCTCTCCATCAACATCCAAAACAGTAAACTCAGGGCCAAAGTCACAAAAGACACTGCCGAAAAGACCACGGACTTCAGACTTGATGAAAGCAATCGGTGGCTGATGGTTATGGCAATAATCATCGAACTCCACTGCTTTGTCTAAGCTGATGTCAGTAAATACCACAGCCTGCAAGTTAATAAGGAAGTTATTATCATTGCAATTTTTTATCAAGTGTCTAAATCAAGATGAACTCTTAATTGTCTCGTAATGCAAAATAGGAAAACCATTTAATTGTCTTGACTCTTGAAAAGCAAAATTTTTGCAAAGTAACTGTATAATCCCCCCCCCCCCCCCCCCCCCCCCCCCAAACAAAAAAAATGTTCCTAACATGATCTTCAAATTTTCAATTATCCATACAGAGAGCAAACATCTTTGTAAGTCATGTTACGGCATATCGATAATGAGCAAGTATAGGTGCTGAGAAAGCATTTTGAATTAATCTCTCTTCTCAGCAGCACAATACAGAACCTGGTGACCTGGGCAAGAAACTACTAAGGCCAACATTCATTCGGTTTACAGTAATATGGAACCAGTCAAATAGTGATAAGAAATAATGCTGCTGTCTTGCAGATAAAGAGGCAAGGAATAGAGGCTTACGAATGCAATTCTTGAAGCTATTTCAAATAGTCATGCAGATGAAGCACCCTTCAAATCTAGCAGCGATCAACATGCACTACCCTACTAATTTGGACACAATTTGACAGGATATGGATTTGTAATACACAATTTATGTAGTTGTAGGTCCTAACAGAAAATTGATACCCATTGTGTTCAGTGTCAAATAATAAATACGAAATTTGGATTGTCCCATCCTAATCATCTATCAAAACTTGTTCAAATCTCTTCCAAAACCAACTAACATGATGGGCCAGCTCACATGAGGAAAACATGCACCAATTTCAAACGGAAGATTTGCCGACGAATAAAGAAAGGCAGGTCAAGGTGATCACATATCTATTTCATGTACCTGAAAGTTAGAAAGCTGCTCTTTGGTCAAATCACCAGTTAAGGTAGAGATAATAACAGCGTTGTTAAGCTCTTGCAGCTTTGGAACACAAGCTTGAGCACGATTTTGCCCAACATCCTTCTCAGAGAGGAAAAAATTGCTTGACAAGTCCCATAACTCCACTTTGCCATCATCATGCAAGGTTACGGACTTGACACCAGCAAGGGCAAGGTTTTTTGCTGCAGAAACACATAAACATTAAGTTACTAGAGGGTATCTGAAAAGGAACTAAGAAAAGATATAGCACAATCCTTTAAAAAATTGAATAATCAGATTTTTTTCAAAACCTTTTGAAAATTCACAAATTAAACATGATGGGCTGAATGCCATGCATGAATGTAGTAAAAGAACTGATAGACTAAAGCAATCATAATTTTAAGTTTACATTTGAAGCTCCCGGATTGTGACAGCGACTACCAACATACAATCCAATAAATGTAAAACAAAGTTATCTGCTAGTACGACTTGAAGTTGGCACATGGAAATGTGGACCAGAACTACGAGTGGACTTAATGCAGACTGTGTCGTGATGCACAAAAACTTCCCATCATATGTCATTGTGATACGTAAAGAACAGCGTTCTGAAACTAAGGGGAATGGTCGTGCTAACACAGATCTCCTTCATAAGGATTGCAATTACTTCCAAAGAAGAAAAAAAGCACTTCACTGCATAATAATTCCACCAGTTTTTTACATCTGACATTGATTAGTTCGTATTAAAAGATGAGAATCGCTAGGAAAAGGAGACTAGGAGAACTAAATGACAATGTGATGGTTCAAATGCAGCAATAGGAATGCGTGTAGGAGAATTGGATAATTCTAAGGCTCCTTAAATCTTATAGAGGTCTAAAAGTTTTTTTTTTTTTTTTTTTGAGAATATAGAGGTCTAAAAAGTTGAGATACATTGTTGAAGCACTTCAAACAAACAATAAAAAGATGCAAGGGGCACTTGAGATCTTGTCTGTTGGAGATGAACTAGGGCAGATGAGAATCGAGGCAATACTTCGACATACGAAATCCTAGAGCATAGTGAAGGTGGTAACGATTAACCGGGTAAATAAAGGATCCATTTTTTGCATGAAGACACACACAGTTAATAGTGTGCCTTTTTGACCAGATCAAATCGTGCAAGGAACATAAAGAGCACAATCAAGGTAGTACTAAGCTGCCCCTGTTTCAAAGATTACCAGTCCAATTTTGATGTGAGCTAAACTAGATGGGGATTGAGGCAGACGACGTACCGATCTCAGCGCCGAGACCCTGAAGGCCGGAGACGAGGACGTTGGAGCCGAAGAGGCGCTTCATGGTCTCGCGGCCGTAGACGGCGAGCTGGCGGCTGTGGAGGTCCTCATCGATCTCGGGCGCCCTACCGGCCATCTCGTCAAGCTTCTCCTCCTGCTGCTGCTGCTGCTTTGCCTGCTCCGGCTCCTCCTGGCTGGTGGCGGCGGCGCGGGGGACCTTGTTGCTCAAGTCCTGGACCTCGCCGGCGTCGGACCCCCGCTTCCGGGGAATCATATAGTGGAGGACGCCGCCGAGGAGGACGAGAACGGCGGCCGCCGCGAGGAGCAGGTGGTTGTAGGAGGACAACTCCGGCGAGAGGAGGCGCGTCAGATCCAGTGCTTACGGAGGCAGGGGAACCTGGACGGATCGAAAAGTCGTGGTGAGTTAAAAGGCGGATTGCCAACTGCTACGGAGAGACGATGATGATGCAGGCAAGAAGGATTTGGGAAGAACTCACCTTGTTGGATTGGAATCGAGCCTTGTTCTGTTCGTCTCCTCTGCTCTTGCCTAGGGTTTTGTTGGAGTCGGAATGTGACAGAGATGGAGGCCTAAACTGCAAAACTCCCTCTACTTCTTCAGCTGAACGAAGGCGCGTCCCTCTGTTGCAATGACAGGTGGGCTATAGAGATTAGTGGAGCCCATCTGGCGGTGAGAACGCCTCAGTTGTGCTTTCCTTGGAGGCGAAAGCAGAATCTGGTTCTACACCGACCCGACCCAGCTGTCCCCACGCAAGGAAAAGTGAAGGCTGCAAAGTGGGCCGGTGCATAGCATGACACGTAGGTCCTATTATTCTCGGCGTGCCGCGTTTGGTGAGTGCAAAGCGGGCAGAGGAAATACGTTTCGCGCACATGTAAACACATCACACGTTCTGTTTGTATAAGTGTAAATCAAGGTTAAATGGAACCTGACCTTGAGTATTGGAGTGCTTTAATAAGAAGCAAAAACATTTCATCTCTAGTGACCACTGCCACTTTTCAATCTCAGAGTTCTCGAAGATTCAATCCGGCATTGCAAAGAACATAATCAGAACTCTATTGACTGCTCTTCGGCTACTTGCAAAGAAATTGAAAAGCTCTTAGAGCTTCAATTGGGAAATCCTCCGAGATACAATTTGGTTTTCAAAAGATATTGTTGCCTGGATGAACCATCGACATGGGGTACCAGACCTGATACAGTTCTAGCTTCAAATTTGGGGGTGTTCGTTTTATGGGGGTCTAAAATTTAAAGGGGTCTAAAAAAATCTTATTATTTAAGAGTATTAAATAAAGTTTAATTACAAAACTAACTGCAGAACCCCTGGTCTAATTCGCGAGACGAATCTAATGAGGGTAAACAATCCGTGATTAGACGGCGGTTACTGTAGCATAACTGTAGCAAAACATAGCTTACTTAGGCTCGTTAGATTCGTCTCGTAAAAATGTACCCATCTGTAAAAAGATTTTGTCATTAGACTTTATTTAATACTAGATTCTCTTTATTTAGAGGCCTCTAAAATTTAACGCTAAAAGAAACGAACATGGCCTTACTCAGACAATCTCTAAGTACTCAGCGGCAGCAGCCAATCGCCTGAACTGCCCCTATGACAAGCTATCCAATGACATGCAAAAAAGTTAAAACGAGTACGGCTGGTATGCATCAGAACCAGAATATCTCAACATCGTTTTATTTCGACTTAATAACCCCCAAAGGGCAGTAACATTCCAACAAGACGCACTTCACAAAATATCAGACATTCTGCAACTTTCAGTCTCATGGTCCCCTTAAGCCAAACTACACCTACTGCTACAAACAACTACCCTAAACCGATTGAAAAATCCGCACGCAGTGCTTCACTGATGCCTGCCCATTATTTTCCAGTTTGATAATTCACACTTCCTTCCTTCCTTCCTTGAGTTGCGGCTGCTACTCGACAGCCTTTTCCTTCCTTCAGGCTTCTTCAAGCAGCATCTGATCAAAGTGCCATACCCCTGCGAGCAGATCATGGCAAAAATAAGAACCCACAGTAACCGCACACAAATAAAAGATGCAGCAGTGCGAGAGAGACTAACCATGCCCCTTGCCCACTCTTCTCAGCTGGGCAACATACTCCGAGATCTTCTTGATAGCATCAACCTTACACAAGGAACCAAAAAATTTCAGCCAAAAGTGCCCTCAAGTCCTAGAATAAAAACAATGGTGCATAGTTCTTGCTCTGTGAAGAAATGTTTGGTGGATTTACCTGCTCCTGAAGAAATTCACTCTCGACGAAGTCAGTCAGCTGAGGATCATTGCACCTTGTTGCCACCTGTTAATATGGATGGAAAATGGTTACAGTCTGCATGTAGGAGGGCAGGTGTTTTGGGTTCTGGTAAATTGATCAACTTTTACAATTTTGACAAATTGAAGTAGCCTCCTTGAGCGCACAATTATTTCTTTGCAAACATGCACGTAATACAGTAAGAGTAACTTACACTGTGCAGGTTGTGCAGCTTCTCATTCACCAACTTCTCAAGAGCCAGAGCCAGTTCCATAGCTGAAATAAGATTAAAAGAATAAACTTTTTAGCTATCATGTAGATAAAAAAAATAGCACTATCACATATTTCTGAAGAAAATATAGCTATCGTATCAGTTTTGTCCTCAACAATATTTTCCAAAATACAAGAAGTGAACAAGGACAATCCCAGTTCCTATCAAGGTGGATAGGTGGAGTCCAACCACATAACCAACGCCTTACTAAATATAGCAGACTTCCAATTCTACGGGTCATGTTAGTCACCATCACTCACAATCTATCATCTATCTACTAAAAGTTCCAACTCATACAACAGAACTTAGCTGTACTCCTTTTACTTTCCCTGCTCTACAACAATATGCAGCATGGCAGCCTTCTCTGAGACCCTCAATATTCAACCACATAATTATGTCCTACTAATTTACGTGGGGGAAAATGCTTATATCCTACAAGGCATACTGCTCGCTATCAGTATATCTACTGAAAGTTCCAAGTGATCCAGCTATGCACTTAGACAGATAAATAACCCACACAAAAAATTGCTTTAATTGCTTCCAACTGACCTACCACGGCATGCGGGATCCTACAAGACAATTTACTTTCTGGTGCCCAACCAGACACCAATATCACACAATCAGCACAAGGACATAGTGAAAATATACGGAACTAAAAAAGCAACCTGATGCGTGATTCAAACACATTGTGAAAACAGACAAAACCAGAACGCAACTCACCATACAGGGCATCGCCTTTTTCAGGGTGGTCGAACTCTGTCAATGGTGTCACGATCGACTGGAGCCTCACCCTGCCTCCACGTTTGTTCTGATAGAATAAGAATACACATACAATTTCAGTAACTTTGCATCTACTGCAGTAGAATGGTATGGAATAACCAATCAGGTGGACAGACAAGGTAATACCTGATACTTCATGAGCTTTTCAGCGTGCTCCCTTTCCTCATCACTTGATTCTTTAAAGAACCTGGTGGAAACAAACACGCAAAAGGGCATAATCAGTTCGTTACAAAGAAGATATTGATGCCATGATGTACCATAACTGAAGCTCGGGATCGGTGACTTACTTGGCAAAGCCCTTGAGAGCCACGTTGTCGCGATCAAAGTAGGCGAAAAGGGAGTGGTAGGCATATGAGGCATTGTATTCCACACTGCAATGTTAAGGTTTAAGCAGAGTAAGTCACAACGAGACAACATCTGTTTCAAAAGTAGGCTTAACATCCGAATCCTAGTTCCTAAAATGATGTAACACCCAAAAGGGATATACTACTTTCTACCAACTTGCGTCCATTTCAATGGAAATCCTATTTCCTAAACTTGGGGGATCTCCTGGTGATCAATCTAATAGACGCCCACGCACCACGGTAAAAAGAAAAAAGAAATGAATCTCATGAGTCAGTGCACATGAGTAACCACGCATCCCACAATGAGCAGATACTTGCTGAATCATGGGAGACCGAACAGGCAGAAACAAATGATAAGGCAAGGGAACAGAACAGAGGGACTGACTTGATCTGCTCGTTGATGGCGGCCTCGCATTCGTCGACGAACTTGTGGCGGGCGAGCGACTGGTTGGGGCTCTGGGGCACGAGGGAGAGCTCCCCCTTGAGCTCCTCGAAGGGCTGGAAGACTACTCCGCTGAGCACCTCCTTCCCCTTGGCCGCCGCCCTGGACGCCGTCCCAGCGGCCGGCGAGGCGCGCGGCGCCGCCACTCTGACGGACGCGGGGGTCGCGGAAGCAATACCTGCGACCTGGTTGGCCGCGGCGGCGGCGGCAGCCGGAGAGGGAGAAACCCTAAGCATCATCGCGGATTAAGCGGAGGAAGATGTGCTGGGCGTTTCGCGTGGCTTCTCGGGTGGATTGTGCTGGGCACGACGAACGCTGGAGATGGGATTGTGCGGTGGGAGTGGAGGAAGGGAATAGATAAAGGAGCGTGCCCCTCAGGGATTGGCGCCACGTGGACGACGCAGATTGGGAGGTAGCCGCGGGGCGCGTGGAGGGCGCGTGGCGAGAGAGCGCACGGACGGAGGATATTTTGCTAGGCGCGGGCGTGTGGCTCAGCTTGCGGCTCAACCAGAGCGAAATGGCTGGCCCAGGCTTTTTCTCGCCATGTTTCCTCTTGGCAATTTTCGAAAACAAGATAGTGTTACCAGTTACTCCCTCCGTTTTTAAATTGTTGTCGTCATTGACTTTTTTTGCTATCTTTGACCATTCGTCTTATTAAAAAAGTTTTAAAAATATCATATATTTTGTGATGATTTGTTTTATCTTCAAAGTAAGTTTGAACCTAACTTATAATTTTGCATATTCGAACAACTATTTTGAATAAGACGAACAGTCAAACGTAAATAAAAAAGTCAATGACAACAATAATTTAAAAACGAAGGGAGTATATCACAGCGACATCTTTCACAGTATGGAGTGCGTGCCACATGAAACTTTGATGCATATGACAAGGCCGTTCTATACATCCCAAATAAAGAATCTATATAAGGATAATGCAACCAGCCATAATAAATCAAAAAAAAAAAAACTTTACCCAGCGTCGTGTGGCTGGCACACGCCTGATCAGGACACTTGTCTCGACCGTTTTCTGAGGAGGAGGCTCTGCTCTCTAGAGAGAAGATAAGAAGATTTTTGTTTTGGAGATTCGTTGCATCACTCAAGTAAACACATGCGGCCTGACACAAGTGATTTGGCTGGCAGTGTTCAACCGTGTTCGTCTCGCTGCTTTGCAGCGGCTGCTTTGTAGCAGCTATAGTGTTCGCAGTTATTTCTTCTGCAGCTGCTACAGTGTTTCTGCAGCTGCTACAGTGTTCGTAATTATTTTTCTACAGGCTGGTTTGTGGAGACCTCCCGCGCGCTCTGGTCTGGACCAGATTCGCCCCCACATCCATGATAGCTTGTCGTCCCCCAACACTTTCTTCTTGTGAATGTTAGTCGTGCACAACTTTGACACGCCTTCCTTCTTCTTCGACATGATTCTGGCCTTCTTGTTAATCTTCTCAAACCTCCTCGTGAATGAATGAATGATACTGTAGGACAAAGCTTTCGTTTTCTTCGTACAGATCGAATCTCATTTTTTAAGTCGAAGCAAAGCTTAGCAACAGAGAGGAAAGTTTGTTTGCTCAATTGGCCCAAAGCCCAAGAGTGGACGGTCCACCACAACCACAAAGAAAAGGCCGTGCGAGCCCATTATCGTCCACTTCTTTCAGGCAGCCCACCACCCCAACAATCTTGATTCATACTAAAGATTAACGAATATTCTAAAAAAAAAAAACTAAAGATTAACGAATGACGATGGATTCAAATTCAATTTCGACGTTTCATTTCATTTCAAATCCTCCAACCAAATCAAACCTTGCTCACCGTCGCCGTCGCCGCCGCAACGGGATGCCGGCGGAAGAGGACCCCGACCCCCTCTCCCTCTTCGCGTCCCGCCTCTCCCAACGCAGGTTTCGGGACGAGGACCTCCGCCTGCTGGAGGCCGCGCTTTCCGCCGGCCCCGACGTCCCCGCGCTGCTCCACACGCGCTCAGCGGCCCGCCGTCTCCTGCGAGCTCGTGCGGCGGAGGCATTCCTCCAGGCCCCTGGTGTGGTAGAGGACCATGGGAGGAGCCTATCCGTCGCCGACTTCTTCGCTCGTGCCTTCGCCCTCGTCGGCGATGTCGAGGTGAGCACTGATAATCACAAATGGGGATTACTTCCTGGTGTGCCACACTGCACACTGTGCTCTGCTCTTAGGATTTGGGTGTGCTCTGTTCTAGGTTGGGTTTACTCTGCTAATAATGGGATACTTCACCAATTCTCTTCATGTACCCTGCTAGGGCTGCCTTGCAATGAGGTATGAAGCCCTGGTTCTCCGAGATGCTAAATACTCCAACAACCCACAGCTGCAAGTCTCTCGTGAAGAGTGGTCGACTTTTGCAAAGGATTCTCTTGATAATGGATTTTACACCATAGCTTCCAAGGTAATTCTTTTGCACACCTTTTTTTTATTGATTGGCACGCTGTCAGTTTTACCAGGTTCAGTAGTGCACAATATGTATTAGTAATTTGAAAGTTTTTTTTTGTGATTATAGTAATTTCAAAGTTTGAAGCAGAGACATACTGTAGCCTGTGTTACCTACCTTTTCACTGAAGATTTTCCAGATGCACCTAAGCCTTCATCTCTACATTGTTATCTGCATTTAAGTACTATTGTAGCTATTCCATAAGTTGGAAGTATGATGCTCCTGCATAAGTTTTTTTTAAAAAAAAACAAATTTAGTGCCTTGTGTATACGTTTTTGCTACTCTGAGAGCCAATAGCATGCTATAAATGACAAAGGGAAAATATCCTGCAGTATGTCAAAACTCCCTATCAGGAAATAGTAATTCCACATTCCTCGCTCACTTCGATACGCAAATCATATAACTGATAGAACATAGTTTCAAACCTTAAACTGAAATTGATTGACTTATTCAAATGTTGAAGTATCATCTCTTAGCACATACTCTGAAACTGAAACTAGTGATGAAAGTTGCTTGATGACTGTATGCTATATTGCTCTTTGTGCATATAGTATTGTTTGTAGTTGTACAACTCAGCACAGCTGCACAAGTAAACAGAGTACCCGCGAGACTGATGCTGGCTTGCATTGTAAACTTTTAGGCTTTTGCAAATGCTCTTGCACACATTCCTACCGGTCACACAGCGCACATGGAATCAACAAATTCCGTTGTGGAAAAGGACAGGATCAATGATATAACAAGACTCCAAAATTTGGCCAAGTCGTTATCTTCACAGCATTCTGGTAAGTTTCACTATCCATGAATTGTTTATATAACATCTAGAGTAGCATACAGCTTGTTTTATCAAACATCTGTTAACGGGACAGTTTGGGGCTATTAGTCCTAAGTCTGGACTCTGGAGCATTTTGTATTCTCACTAGACTGAAAATAACATTCTTGAACAACTCACAACTGTTTGAAGTTTGAACATATCGTCTTTAAATATCCTTTCATTACTATTCCTTATGCTCTGACAGTTCACACACAGTCGGCTGAATACATGAAAAGGAGAGCTTCAGATGTTCATAAAAGGTGCACTTTGCAATCAGGAAAACCAAAGTTACCAGCAAGTTTAATGTTTAGGTTAGGGATCAAAACAAGGAACATAAAGAAACTTCGTCACAGTCGAGAAAGGAATTTGGGTGATATTTGAAGCAATCTTAGTCTGGCATCTTCCACTGGAAGAAGAATGAATATGATCATCAGTGCAGACTGTCTTTATGATATATAAGAGGGAATTTTCTGCCTTAATTTCTTCATTTATTTATCAATTGAAGAAAACTGTTTATTTCTTAATGGTAATTTGTATGTCAGTCTGTTTGTGCCTACTGCTGCTCATAGAAAGAACGAACTCTATTCAGTCTCGTATTAATTGTTGCTTTTTGCTATCTACCTCCATGATAGCACGAGAGGTTACCTTCCCATTACTAATATTTTTCTTCATTAAATGATTCATACCTTTGTATGTGTCTCTTTATAAGATAGCAATTATTAATAAGTTCATTGATGAAAACATAAGGCCATTTAAAACCCTTGTCTTAAAGTACTGTGTCGTTACATTCATTTATTTACCGGAACGGATACATTGCGGTTGCATTGGTGGCATGTGCATGCCAGCCGTCCTTATTTTCTTTAGTAGTCCACACCATGCATGTTCTATGAGGAGTCTCTGTTCGCCCGACTTCTAAAATAATAAACTGAAATATTCTTTCCCTCTTACTTTCATGGCATAGGATTCCTGAAACATAAAACTCGGACTAGAGCATCATCAGTTATCAATGCTCAGAAGTTTAATTAACAATTTAATTGCATCAAAGTAGGAGGATTGTGTGACATCATACTATCGACACATTCACTGTATAAGGTTTGCTGATTGCATTATTACAATCTTTAACTGCATATCGTGCCATCATTTTTTTTGTTGATTGCCTACTGCTCAATATGATCAGATGAAGTATAGCGACTTGTAAGACTTTTATCAAGTATATATTAAAATATGGACTTTTTTCATCATTACGTGTCATTTAATCAGGTGTGGCCATTGGCCTGTGAGACATGATGTGGAGTTGAATGAGTCTGACTCAATTTTAAGGCGAATATGTTGAAGAATGCCTCCTTTACTATTTGTATTAACACTCCGAAAGTAAGTTACTATCTTCCATGTCCGCTGAACATTGTTCATGTGTATTACAATAAGAAAAGTAATTTCATCATGCTTTACATATTTCATTATAATTATGTTAAATTAGATTCTCTCGTTGACTGCTGATTGTTGGCGAATAATGAGTCTGAAGCACCTTCTTTTTATTTGAGACTATCACTTGGAAATGTTCCAACGTCTTCATTTTTCTTTTCCTTGTAAGAATGGTAGGACCTCTATTTCTTCGTGGAAAGGTGCCATTAAACACAGATGCACAATAGAAAATTTGTCACAACACTAAGCATTAACCACAGTTCATTGAGCAAGAAATTGGGCGTTTTCTTTCTTTATATATATCATCTAGCAATTGCCTGATTCTAGAAGATTGTCAGCTAGAAGTCATAAGCATGTGCTTTACCAGCTTACCTTGGAGCGTCAGATACCATGTGCCATGATATGTGAATCAGTTGTTAACAAAGCCAAGTTTGTTAGTGATCGAGATCCATGCTTGTAGAATTATTAGTCGAGCGTGGAGCCTCTATCCAACCGGAATTGTTTAGGTGGTAACAAGTAGCCATGTTTTGAGGAAAGAAATGAACAACGTTAATTAAGTTTAAAAAAATCCCCAAGGACATGTCTGTTGCATACTTGCATGTTCCAGTCCTGTCCAAGGAAACTTGTATTGGGGGTGTTAAGTAAAATAGAGAAGAACTGTCATAGGTGAGAGGTCGGTCGGTCGTGACTCATGTGGTCATGCATGTGGGCGAGCTCTCAGTGATGGATCCATTTTGACTTTGAATAGTATTTGAAGAATTTGCCATAGTTTTACGGATTTCCTGGTGAAACAAGCACTGTCGGCAGCTTATTTGACGGTGGGGGGCCTGGAGCCGACGCACGCAGTTGTACTGACAGCCTTCAAACATTGGAAAGCATGTCCTTCTGGTAGCAACCGCATGTGCACCGCAGCAACCTTCACCTGAAGTCCTGTCCCCTCCGGGGACTTGCTGTTTGTGTGTACTACTTCTCACTTTCCATCTCATGCTGTGAGAAATTCATCCATAAGAGACGATGGGAAACATCTTGTCCGAAGATCAATTGTCATCCGTGCTATTCCCATACATCGAAACCTGCTCCAGTACACACAGTGGAAACGGTTCCTTTGTTCTTTTAACTTTTTTGGTCACACTAGATTATCGATGCACGAGGCAAAGGCTCTATGCTGAAATATAATACTGCGCTTCTAGATTGATATGGTTTTTGTAGTGTTGCTCCAACGCGAATTTGTGCTGTCATCCAAACTGGAAACAAAATCTGGGTAAAATATATAGTGAGACGTCGTTGTAGAGTCTGCATCACAGTTGCTGGTGGGTGCGCGCCAGACCATAATGCATGTGTCAATCTCTCGCTTGTAGATGCCACAACAAGGGGAGATCCACTCTCCTTCGATCTGCACGACGGATGTATAGCATACTTGTCTCTAGCTACAGTTATATTATTAAGACATGCTTACAGCTAAATATATCGTGTATTCCTCTTGTTGTAGTGCACGACAAATCCCTAATCTTGCTGTTGTCGTGGCCTTGTGCATGGTAGACACTCCCGACCCACTGCATACATACGTGTCACGTTCTGTCTTTGCCATGACTAAAATATGCATGGGATAAACAAATACTGATATTCTCTGTCGTGTTCTCTTGCTAGTCTATACATGATTAGCGATCAGCTTAGCAGTCTTTCACCCATAAGGAGGTCAACTCCGAACGTGCATGGCCCTGGGCTAACAGTTGAATACAAAAAGGTCAAATAACCTTGCTCTAGAGACTAGGAGTAGAGAGTGCCAGTACCCTTTGCTTGTGGGTTGTCAACTCATTTCCCAAGAGATTTACCACCACAAATAAGAGATGTTAATCGATTGTAGCTTTGTTAATTTGTCAACGCAGACAACATGCAAATTCGTTGTTCGGCCGGCATGTTTGAAGTTTGAAGTGATGCGTACTTGCTGTTCACATTTCTGTCTAACAGGAAGTAGAGACAACCAGGGTAGCTAGGTGTGGTAGTGCCATGTGAAGTGAAAGGAAGGTAGAAATGCCAGGCCACACACCGACTGATCGGAAGATGCTACAGAATATTTATTCTATGAACACGAAGACCAGCTGCTCAAACCATGTTTAGCTTGGCGTTTTTTAGTTAGTAACGCGGTTAATACTTTGTCAGTTGTATACTGTTGCAACCAGCCAATCATCTCACGGCTGCTAAATACAGACAAGGAAGCCATCAAACCATTACACACTGAAGTATGCAGCTGGCAGTACAGTTCGGGACATACGACGATGATGCGATCCAGTAGGAACAAAGGACCTTAGCATGACAATAGAATAGTACTGCACAAATGTATAATCTATCATGTTTGTCGTGATCGGCTGGGGTCGAGCTTAAAAATCCCTCCAGCGGTCCTGCCTCCTCATTCCTCTGGCTCTATAAAAGAGGAAGTTCTGCACCCAGCAGTCTCCCCCCTTCGCTTTGCATCCTCTCCTGATCGCTCAGTTGATCTAAACCAGCTCCTTTGAAGTTGCAAGCACTCAAGCAAGATATGGCTGGAAGCGGGAGCAGCACCGGCGGTACCTCACCGCCGTGCGCGTCGTGCAAGCTGCTGCGTCGGCGGTGCACGCAAGAGTGTGTGTTCGCGCCATACTTCCCGCCCGAGGACCCCCACAAATTTGCCATTGTTCACAAGGTTTTCGGTGCCAGCAATATCAGCAAGATGCTACAGGTTCGCTGCTCAATTCTCTGCTTGCTAGCTTCGTCTCCCTGCCGCAATCATCATCATCTTCCATCCACGGCCCATGCCATGCATGGCTCGTTCAGCTTTCTCATCAACTAACCTATCCTCTACCATTGTTTCCAGGAGCTGCCAGCTCAGCAGAGGGCCGACGCGGTGAGCAGCCTGGTGTACGAGGCCAACGCGCGCATGAGGGACCCCGTCTACGGCTGCGTCGGCGCCATCTCCTACCTCCAGCAGCAGGTCTCCCAGCTCCAGGTGCAGCTCGCCCTCGCCAAGGCTGAGATCCTCTGCGTCCAGATGCAGCAGAACGACGGCCAGCATGGACATCCAACTGCGGCACCGGCATCGGCAAAGCAACAACTTCATCAGCAGGAGATGGATGGAGAGGCTTATGGTAACATGTTCATGCAAAATGGCCTTATGATGAACACATTGAACAGCTCTGCCGCTCATCATCAGCAGCACTTGTTAGGCAGCTTAAGTTCATCCGGGAGCACTGCAATGATGCTGCAGGAAGCATGCCTAAAGAAAGAGTCCCTATGGGCATGAATTATTTGTCGATAAGGAAGAATTCTCTCTACCTGTAATTTTCCGAAAATATGGGAAATGAAGAGGAGAGTTCATTGATCTCATGAGAGCTTTATAATCATCCCTCCATTTCTACTTAAAGATTGAGAGCTAACAAGAACCTGATTGGACCTTCTGAAGGTTGTGGAGTTCAGATCATGCTTGAATGCAAAATCAAGATGCGTGTTTCCCTGATATTATTCGAAATTTTAGAGCCAGCAATGTGAACGCCTTTGGATTCATTCACATGGCATGAACAGTAGGATTCCGATATTACGTTGGAGCTGACTGGACACCCCTAAAAAAATGTTGATGAAGAAGAAGTGACCGAGCACGAAGCATCACAAAGCCCTTTTTCAAATCCCACCAAAATTTAGAACTAGTACGACCAAATGGAAGACCTGACCTAATAGATTCCTAAGCTTTCGGCATGCGACATGTGTCCTCGTGGTGGGTGTTGCACGATGGCTTACCTGGGTTCACTAATATTTGACCTGTACAATGTTATTCGATAAATGAAAGACAACAGAATAACTGGATTGCCAAATACTTGAGTGCCTCGTGTCATCAAGCAGCCAGACTAACTAGCTTCTCGGTTTAAGAAAGAATGATGCCAAAGAACTGATTGGATAACCAGCCTGTTCGCTGCAGAAAAATAACTGCGAACACTGTAGCTGCTGCTGAAAACACTGTAGCGGCTGCTGAAGAAATAACTGCGAACACTGTAGCTGCTGCAAAGCAGCTGTTGCAAAACAGCGAGACGAACACGCTAAACTTCTATAGGAAAAAAAATGATTTGTTACTATTTATACATATTTATCAATGATTGGCTTGGTTTTGGCATTATATCAAGAAAAGTGCATGTATGCATGGGTGGGTGAATCTAGGACAAACAAACTAGTACTTCGTTAGGGCAGGTACAATGCTACACGTAAGCAGTCTCATAACCCGTCTCATGCAACGCCACGTAGGATTTTTGATGAGGTGGAAAAGAGAGGGGGTGGTGAGAGAAGGAGACGGTTGTTTTGCGAAGCAACCGCCTAAAGCGCTAAAATTTATGAGTATGAGACGGCTTACACACCATTGTACGAGTTATAGTTGCCATGCAACTCATAAATATTCCTTTGCTCATCCATAAATTAAAAAAAATACAATTACTACAAGACAACTAAAACAATCACCTATTGTACATGTGGTCTGATACATTGTCTGAAGATTATGTGGCTTGTACGAGACGGCCTATAAAACAGCACTATTGTACCTGCCCTTACGCCCCCACACAAGTGATCATGAATACAGCCTGAGTAGAGTTGCTAGCGTTTTGCGTGCCCGAAATCTTTTAGATTGTGGTGTTGATCACATATAGCGTTGGTTAGCTAGAAACCACTATTTTTAGAGGAATATAAGTTATTGCTAGGAAGTATATGGTGGGCATGTATCATTGGATTTTGTTTGCGCCTTGAACAGCTGTGTTCATTTTGAGATGGACGTGTCTCATTCTGCTGGAATGCTAGATAAATAGATCGGCACTTGCTCCAACAAACCGGTTCAAATAAGAAATATTAACCGAGCGCAATCATTGATCAGTAAACTCAGTCCCTAAACCTACACTCTTGTCTTTTCTAGCCTGATGCGCTCGTGCACATGGCTGGGAGAGAGACTTTAATTTGTAACACATAATAATCCGGTGAAAAATGCCAATGCTGTCCATAGTTATGTCCTTATGGGCATTAGTATTGTGCAAGTCTTAATATTTCTGGGCCGAGAATATGAATGACGAATGTATGTAGCCCAGCAACAACTTCTGTTCATCTGAGGCGGTGATGCCGCTTGAGGAAGTCGAAGTCCAAGGCAAGGCAGGTAGAGCGGAAACAGAAGCATCCCTTTGCTGATCTGGAGCGACCAATGGCAGGTTCTGAATTTGGATGGGAGCATCTCAAGGCAACTGGGAAAAACTTCATCTTGCATTGATATGCTAAGGGATCCTCAATAGGTCATGAGCAAATGGTCATGGGCCTAACTGTCTCATGGTTTCCTTAGGTTCAAGTCCTTATCACATACAGTCCAGCAACTTCTGAACAAGTTCATCTATTGGTGCCTTGTGGTAGAGAAATATTATCATCTTCACTTGTTGCCCCGTTGCTTCGTCCGTAGTGTGTTAAAAAAAAAACTTGTCTGCCAAATGCCAATCACCACAACTGCACCTATCTGCCATTCTCTGCCCAACTGATAAGATACCGGTGCTGTTTAACTTTTTCAGCACTCTCCACTTGCCGTCGGTGGAACTAAGAAGAAAGATTGAATGCCACCATACATGTTGTTGTGGCTTAACATTAGGGAAACTATACAATCATAATACAACTGGGCTTTGAAGCCATGCCACCAAAATCCAGTACGGCAGTTAAGACCTGGTACTTGTGGATTACCTCAAATTCTCATACGTTCCTGGCAAATTGGCATCCCCGGAATGTTATAGCCCAGGATTATGAGAGATTTGCATGATTGTCGGTCCGGTCATAATAATCAAGGACGTGGTTTGGTGAGGTAGTTGAGGCAGCCAGGAAGGCCAGGGCAGCGCATGATCGATGATGCCTCCTTTTGCTTGTCCTTGACTCTTTGTAGCCTTGTAGTTGTATGTAGGTCCCTTCACTAGTTGTCTTAATTCGCTGTTTAGACTTCAGCCGGGGTTCTGATTCTGCAGTGTATTCACTGCAGGTGGATGCTGCTCTTCCAGCTGAGCTGAGTTGTTGAAGAAATCCCAGTTAGGATCTCTCAAACTCAGTAGTCAATCACCGGTGGAATGAAAACATTGTGCTTGTTTTTGACTTCAAGTAGCATCACGCCGGTCGCCGGCATGCTGCCCCTGACCGAAACTCTTTCCGTCTCATGTCAATTGCAGTAAACGTTCAACAGACATACTATCAATTTCCTCTCCCCTCACCTGATCTACATCATCATTGACACACCTTAAAATTAATGATATCTAACTCTCTTGCATGTACATGCAATGATCAAAGCAAGCTTGAGGGTTCTTTCTATGGTAACAAAAAACCTTGTTCCATGTGATTTATTTTTCGGATTCAGATCCTCTCAAGTAGAGGTCTAAATTCAGAGAAGTCACTGTAGCTAGAATTAACACTAGCTGTGACCGTCCATTGGAAATCAACGCACCAGATTGAGGTGCTACAGTAGGGCTAAAGAAAAAGAAAATTGACCGTGTCGTACCCAGATCCTGACCCACGGTTCTTTTGCTACAGAGTTAATTAAAGACACTGTGTTCCCTCTCATGTTTTACTGTAGCATACGCTACTGTTCCCTGAATTTTCTTCTCTACTGCCGAGGACCCCGATCTTTTTCTGACGCCAGCACCCCAGTATGAACATTCATCCAGCACGATAATGTCACTGCAGCATACTAGCTTGGTAGCACAGCAGTTCAGTGACACAAAACTTTCAACTAATAAGCGCCATCGCGGCTAGTTGATCCATCTATTAAATGGGAAAAAAAAACTGCACGCCTCTCTATCCAGGACAAGAACGTACCTGGAGGACGACAATGTCTTGTAATGGTTGTACTGCCTCTTCTTGGACTTGTGTTTGAAGCATGCATGTCTACCCTGAGGCCTGAGGCTCCGGCAACCATGTCCACCTGCACGCATTAGGTAACAAGAATCCCCGTAGTGCCTACCGCTAACCTTCTAGTACTGTACACACCTGCAGATCTTACTAGCCTTCTAAGGTTCACTTGCATCACTAATGGCCTCCAGTTTTGCTTCCAGACAGTTCGATGAATGCTGCTGCTCATCATTTATGCTTTTTCACATCACTGTACCTTTCAAAAGGAATTTTTTGCGGAAATGGCAAAAACGGGATCGGATTGACAGCAATATATATCATGCAAAGCTCACCATCCGAGAGCATTCTCATTAGACCCCACTGGTTAGGACAGCGTACCAAATAAAGCAAATATCCCCACAGGATTTCACGCACCTAACGCTTTATTTGGATGCACTCATTTAATTCTTTGCTAAAACTCGACCTGCCGGGGGTAAGACCGCCCCCGACGGCATTTGCTTAAGGAGAATAGCCTCTCACGCAGGCCGAGAAAACCCCCGAACCTCCTCTCCGATCCTACACAGGGACTCAGCTGACCGTTGTGAGCTCCGGCGCGAGTCTTTACCATGTGCTTTGACTCGGAGAATACGAGGAGATTTTTTTAATGCACCGTAAGGTATTTGACTACAGTGCACACACGGTACTGTAGCACGGGTGCCGCCGTTCGAACCGCCGAGGGCACGCCCCGGAGCCAGAGGCTCTGGCCACTCGGGCAACCGAGCTTTGGCCATTTAATTCTTTGCTGAAACGGGAGAGGGCAAAAGAGGCTATTATTTAGCACCTAGCAGGGTCATACCAAGATTCAGCATGAAATCGTTATGCTCGAATGTGAAAAACTAATGATGTGTCGTACACTTCCACGTAGCTGCATCAGATTAAATAATCTTATTGCCACCACAAATTACATCATTGCTAATCAGAACGTACCTTTTGTCAAAGAAAGATTGAAAGGACTGAGAAAAAGAAGACACATCCAATAATTGATGGTCAGTTTCAAAGAGACTACAGGATGTGCTAGTGACGCCACTGACCATCTGGTGTATCAAATTATAATTCAGAATTTTTGTTTCTCCAACCATTCAACTTTATGATCCAAGAACCACAATGCTCATAAAAATTGCATTCAAAAGAAATCGTTTATTGAAAGACTATGCTGTCGGTGCATGCTTACTTTGTACATTTATCAAAATCAAGAAACAGATGACTTAGAAAAACTAAAGTAAAATGTGTAATACCAGTGACTGATTTAAGTTGACTCATGGATGGACTCCCCACTGCAAATGTAGTTTTTTCTGCTATCATCGGATAAAACAGAGCATGATTTGTAGGGAGTAAGTAATTTCTGCTTATATTTATATTCAAGAAATGGTTGAAATGTTTTGAGACCTCTTATAAAGCAAGTACATATTTTGGTGCAATAAAATATAACCAATGGTAAGAGAGGTCATTTATTACTGATTCAACTACGCAATCTGAAATATTAATGGACTTTGCTTTACATTAGCAGATAAATGACTCCTCTGTACCGTGTTTGGTGTGATAGTGTGGCGGTGGATTGACCTTTGACAGAACTGTCGGCACCAGAAACAAGCACTTCTGCCTCCTCTCTCGCGTCTTTCTCCATTTGCTTTTGCTAAACAAAGTGGGGGCAGATAGATCATGTTAAATAAGCATGTGATCGATCTGTAAGTGATTTTGCACATTCAGACCACCTTAAAATAAACTATACACTGATGTCTAGAAAATTCAAGTTATTTCCTTTTTATCACTGAAAAGGCCTAACCTAACGTTCTCATTCTTTGGTACATAACGTTCTGACTGAGGACTCAAAAGGCCGACACTACCTCCCTTTATGTGGTTAGCCCAAGGGTCAGTGTTCAGGTTGTTTAGTTAGTACTGACCTGGGCCACTTAGCCATATGCAAGTGGATGTGGAATGCTCCCATCGTTATTGCAGAGAGGTGCACAATAAAAGAGGGGAGCTAAGCACCACAGATTTGTGAAGAAAGAATGAAGCTCGAGGCCACTCCCAAGGCGACAGCCGGAAGCAAGATGACGGTGCTCCAGTCTCCAATTGGGCTGAGGAGCATCCTGACCTCCCTAGTGGCCTTCTTCATCGTCGTCAGCTCTGTCTCCCTCTTGTTCGAACGAGGCCAGGAAGCTCAAGTGCAGTTGGCGGTGGAGCACAAAAATCAAGAAATGGAGGTGAAGGTGACGGCTAAGCCCCATGATCAACAGCTGAGAGACGAGGAAGCCCAAGTGCAGAAGGAGGTGAAGGTGTCGGCTAAGCAGTATGATCAACAACTGAAAGGCAAGGAAGATCAATCGCATATCGCGGTGAAGCAGAGGAATCAAGAAATGGAGGCGAAGGTGGCGGCTAAGCAGCATGATCAACAGCTGAGAGGCCAGGAATCTCAATCGCATATCGCGGTGGAGCACAAGAATCAAGAAATGGAGGTTGGAATGAAGGTGAATAAGCAGCATGATCAACAGCTATTGAGAGGCAAAGAAGCAGAACTGCAGTGGAGAGTTGAGGTGCAGGAGGACTCAGGGAGAGACTCCGGTGCGGAGGAGGAGGAGTGCAGCTGGACGAGAGGGCGATGGGTCTACGACAACGTGTCCCGGCCATTGTACTCGGGGCTCAAGTGCTCCTTCATCTTCCCGGAGGTGGCTTGTGACAAATATGGCAGGAAGGATGTCAAGTACCAGCACTGGAGATGGCAGCCTCACGGATGCAACCTTCCCAGGTATGTATTATAGATTTTTCCCTTGTACAGTCGGAGTATTTCTAGCTCAAGTTCGTTCTTACGATCCCAAAAGTTGTAGCAAATCTGAAGCTGCTGCGATAGAATATTCTAAAGAGTGGTAATTTAATTTCCTTCTTTTTCTTTTTGTTTTATGGAAGATGGGAACAATTAACTCATCTGTAACTGAAAAAAATAACAACCTGATTGCGAAGTTGATCTGACAGTGATGGTTTGACAAAGGTCAACAGGAAATCAAACATGCTAGGAAACTAATTGACATTGAAAGACTAGCAGCAAGGAAAAAACAATCATCTACCTCTGTTTTGTTATCTGAGCCATTTCATAATCCTGTGAGCTAAAAATGAAATCATACCTGAAATAAAATTCTTTTTATGCAATAACACACACAGTAGGTATTTGTGACACGATGTCTGTGTTTTACCATGTGGACAGATTCAACGCTACCAACCTGCTTGAAAAACTGAGGAACAAGAGAATGGTGTTTGTTGGCGACTCAGTCAATAGAAACCAATGGGTCTCGCTGGTGTGCATGGTGGAGGCCTCTATACCTGATGTACAAGCTTAAGATGCTTATCTACAATGGCTCGCTCTATTCCTTCAAGGCAATGGTATGTTTTCATCTGTAAATGTAAAGATAATCAAGTACAAAACCAACAATTCCTGTTAGCTGATTAGAACACGTCATTATTTCAGGAATACAATGCGACAATAGATTTCTACTGGTCGCCGTTGCTGCTGGAGTCCAACAGTGACAACCCGATCATCCATCGTGTGGAGTACCGGATCATAAGGGCAGACAGAATTGAGAAGCATGCCAGTATCTGGCGGGATGCTGACATTATTGTCTTCAATTCCTACCTTTGGTGGAGGAAGCAGAGGGATGACATGAAGATGAAGGTCATGTAAGTACATCAATTTCCTTCCTAGATCTCACTAGGCACCACATTCTCAGTTCCGCATATCTTGAAAAGTATCATAACTGACAGAAACACAACTATAAAGTTTAATATCTTTTGTCTGTGCAGGTATGGTTCATTTGAAGATGGTGATGCAAGGTTAGACGAAGTAGAAATGATCGAAGGTTTTGAGATAGCTCTTAAGAAACTAACTGAATGGCTCGGCGAGAATATTAACAAGAACAAGACAAGAATCTTTTTTGCGGGATCATCACCTACACACTCCTGGTAACATAGATAGCCTATCATCATTTGTCAACCCCATGCCACCAGGTAGTATGCTAGTATTCATATGAAAGTGATGTGGTATTTGAAATTTTTTCAGGGCTAGCAACTGGGGTGGAGAAGACAGCAACAAATGTCTCAATGAAACGGAGCCAATCTACAAAAGCGGATACAAAGCCGCAACTACAGATTACAGCTTGATGGACATGGCTAAGTCGAATTTTAGAACATTGGAGGCGAAAGGTATACATGTTCAGATACTGAACATCACGGAGTTGTCCGACTACCGCAAGGACGGACATCCAACAGTGTTCAGGAAACAGTATGCTCCTCTGACCAAAGAGCAGATTGCGAACCCCGCCAGCTACGCGGATTGCACGCACTGGTGCCTCCCCGGAGTTCCTGATGTCTGGAACGAGTTCTTGTATGGATACCTAATGCAAAAATGATATACCGTGTCGTATGTTATGTACAAATTACATACTCTGTCTAGGTTAGGCTGCTTTAGGGCAGAGAATGGCTTAACTGTTATTGCATATAGAGATAAAGGAGACGAACAAAGAGTCTGTATCACCTAAAGGGATCACTACAGACTATTTTAGCTACTGAAGGACTTGCACATGTTGTTTGTTATCAGAGCACCAGTCCTTTGCATAGTACAGAACAATAGAATACCAAAAAAGATCATAGCAAGGAAAATTCTAAGTAAATAACAGATGTCATGGCTTCCCTGAAATTCAATTCATTCAAGGAGGCAAGCAAGCAAGCAAGAAAAACACCACAACGACATTTCAGCACAAGAACAAACTGTGCAATGACTGAGCCGCTAGAAGCTCAACATTGCCGCCTCACATGTACATCAGCTTGTGACAGAAAGCTTTTAATGACCAAGAATGATGAAACCTTTACTGTTCTTGCTCAAAGCTTCAAGAGCTATACAGGCTCTCAAAAACTAAATCACCATTTTTTAATGACTGCTCTAGGGTTGTGTAAACTACCACTGTGACTAGTCCAAATTCATCAATACAATACACATCATCAATGGGATGAGTACAGAGTACCAAGGTTAATCATTTTAATTTCGAATGATGGGAAACTGAGATAATTAAATACATGAGGATCTTGTTTGTTGTGTTCCTCTGCTTCTAGCACTTGACGTCCGAATAACACTCATCATGCTTTCTTGGCCTTGGGTTTAGTTGCGGGCGATAGGAAAAAGGCCCTGAAGGTCCATGCTGCAAGAATGGCACCAATGAATGGGCATATCCAGTAGACATAGAACTGTTCCCATGTGTTGTGGCGATTGTTAACATACGCCCAGCCAAATGCCTGTAGATGATATTTGATTGTAAGTACATCACTTCTGAGGATACAAACTAACCAGGGGCAGAATGCTTATTTTTTATAAAAAGTGTAAACTGAGAACTGACAGGGACAGAAGAACATTTTGATGTTATATAAATGGAACAATAACATGAAATCAGTTCACATTAGATCTTCAACTCAGTAATGCTACACGGCATCCTCAACTCTGCGAATATCAGGTGTTGCACCAAACTTGTGTAGTAAAGCAATAATCTTCTGTATGCACCATTACATAGCGAGGCTTGAAGAGAGAAGCTATTAGTTTTAGAGAAGCTATTAGTTTATCCGTTCTATGATAGCTCTACCCGAGATTCCAAAACCATAAGATTGCTTTTCTTCATTTTCAGCCTAACTCTAGTCATCAATAGCTTTGCTGTGCTCGAGTTTAGCAATGGTACTTCTAAAATTACAATTGTCTAGAACGGAGTATCACGCATCACGAGAGTATCATGTGGCTGTACTGCATCTGTATGATAATGTTCTTAAGTTTGGCAAAACGAAGAAAAAAGATTTTAGCTTGGCAATATGTTGCATAAGCAAAAGTCAGCAGTCCAAGACTGTAATTGTGACAAAGAAGAATTGACAGTGAAGATCCCCCATTCAAAGTCAAAGGAGGCCTACAATTTATCTAAAGTTGTTATTTTGATAACTAAATTGACAATAAGAGGCATCAACTCTGCTCACTGTAGTGGTGATGAAGGAGACTAGCAGTTGTGCGAAATGAGTAGGAGGAGAAAAGAAAAGGGACTGACATTGGCCGGGTTCATGGCAGGGCCGGTGTAGGCTGCGCCGGAGAGGACGAGGCTGACCGTGGAGATGGAGAGCATCCAGGTCTTGAGGATGGGGTTGCGGGGGCCCTTGACCATGATCCAGAGCACGGCCATGGTAATGACGAAGGTGAGCACCCCTTCGGCGACGGCGCCGGTGTGGGGATCCACCTTGAGAGAGGGGCCCCCGAGCATGTGCTTGTACTGCGCCGGCATCAGCTCCGAGATGGCCAGAGCGCCGCCCACAGCGCCGGCGGCCTAATCAAGTAATCAGTGGTCTCTGCTGCTTCAGTCTCGTTCAATAATAACTGATGAATTCAAGTGACATCAAGTATGGTGCGTACCTGCGCCGGGAAGCGGAGAGCGACGGCGAAGAGGGATGGGTTGGTGAGGCCGGCGGCGTAGAAGGCGGCGACGCCGGTGGGGTTGAAGCTGGCGCCGCCGAGGGCGGCGCAGAGGAGGTTGAAGGCGAAGAGGAGGATGGAGAGGAGGGAGACGGTGATGAGGAGAGCGTAGTGGAAGCCCTGCACCCTCAGGTACGACGTCACCGCCGCCGTCGATGCGCCCAGCGTGGAGACGCACAGCACCCACAGGAAGGTCACCACCGCGTCCGCAGCCGCCGCCCGCACCGCCGCTGCCATCGCCATCTCCGTCCGTCCGAAGCAGAGGCAGATGGGATTGGATTGGAAACTGCCGCAACTGGAATCGAATCGACGAAAAGGACGGGGGGCAGGTGAACAATCTCTCGAGCACGCTCTTCCCGTGCGCCTCCAACAAACTCACAATTGGAGTAGAGGAGGAAGTGAAAAAAATAAAATCCAGCAGCAAGGAATGGAGCGAGATTTTTTTTGAAAATTAGTCCTTTTTCTTTGGTGCAACAATATGAAAATTAGTCAAGAAAATCCCATATGTAGAAAGAAAAACAAGGACTTTTTTTAGAGTGAAAAAAAAAGGACTCGAGTTTGACGTGATAGCCTGTGGGGCGGATGAAGCTGGATTCCATCATCGATGCCCTTGTGGGCTGGGATTCACTGAGGACTTTGATATTGGCCTTACTACTTATTGGGCCTCTACTCCTTCTATTGACTTTGGGCTAAATTTGGGAAGTGAATGTCAGATGCCCAACTATATACCATGCGATTCATTAAAAACTTGTAGTTCAGCAGTTCACAGTTTACTAGTTTCTTGTCTGTCCTTTACAGCATCTCCAACAGAGCCTCCATTCCTCATCTCACCAAGTACCCATTGAAAAGCCATGGCTATAAAATTCTCCCCATATCTCTCGCTCCAACAAACACCCCACATCACAACCTAGCTAAGGAGTAGGGGTTTAAGCATCTCCATCATGCGGTTCCTGGGGTGGATAACGGGATTCGATGCTGGATACATAATGTGTGTCACTGTACGACTGTACATATTGACGTGGAGGGATACTAGTACCTAGTAGAACATTGTTTGTACGGTACCCTGGACTTAGAAACCATGCAAACTAAGGGGCACTGGAATTAACACTTGGTTATGTGGATTGATTGGTACCCGTGGCAGAATCGTGGGCGGAACTCCCATAAGTCCTGGGTATTCACAGGAATACCCAGCTTTGGTGAGAAAACTTAAGTATATGTATGCGACCTATTGAAACTCATGTCATAGACAATTAAAACAACCAGCCAAATAGACCAAAGCTTATGCGACTGCACAATTTTTGGCTTGGGAATACCCGGCCATCAAATTCTGGGTAGAATTTTGATAATTGGAATCGGTCTATATACGGAAAATGTAATTGTAGAGTTCAAAAGCTACCTGTGTACGTAGTATGCTACTAGTAGTTCCTTCATGACACATAAGTCATTCAGATTGACGATTCTCTCAAAAAAAAAGTCATTCAGATTGACAAGTCAGTGATAGGCCAATTTAATGATCCTTTATTTCAGAATATTATGAATGGAAAAGCATTAATTAACTTTTATAAGTACATTATTGCCCATAAATTGTCGGCGGGATAAAAAAGATGTGATGCTAAATAATCAATGTTTCTAAGTCCCAATCTTTTAATTTGTTAGTAAATATAGTAACATGGTCGGGTGTGGTTGTTGAGGAAGGCATGAATGGTGATCATCCTTTTTGCTACTTGTCCTTGTCGATTTAGTTGTAGCCTTGTAGGTCGGCTCGGCCCTTGGACCTTGTTGGTGGACTCGGAGGTAGCAAGCATCCTAGATGAAGAAGTTGACACGAAACAGTGTGTCTGCAGCATGCTCACTGTGGCTAGATGTTGCTCTTCCAGCCACTTACCTATAAAATCCAGCACCCGCCAATTGGATGTTTCCATCCTTGTACTTTAGCGCCCCTCTAGAATGCATGGTGTTGATGTGATCTGATGCATGTGCTCCGTCAACCATGCAGAGCTCCAGATAGGCTGATTCTGAAAGTATATTATGTAAAGCTATGTACAATATTCTATAAGCAGAGTCTGCAGAGACATCTGTCCGTTAGATAGTCAGCATACTTATGATCCAACCAGTAAGCTAGCTACATTTCTAAAAAATAATATTAAAAACAAAGAGATATACCGGGGTTACCACTATGCCGTGCAAAGCAAGGTCTCTTTCTCTTATGCTAAGATTAAGTGCATTTGTCGGTACACGGCAACTATAACACAAACCTTCCAACTAATACGTGCCTTAAACTGCTAGCTAAACCATGATTCAATCTTACACTTTTAGATTACCTGTCATTCAGGACAAGACCTTACCTACAGACAGATACCTATTGTAAGGCTTCTTCCTGACTTGTGCAGGAAGCAAGTCTGTTCCAGGGAATCATGTGGACTAGCCTCCAAGACTGCTGTTGTAGAAAAGCAGTAATAATTGCACCACTCCAGCATGTATGTTTGTACCACCCTCCACTCCAGTAAGTATCTTTCCCCCAATTTTTTTTGCTGAATGCCGTCGCTCGGAATTATATGTTTTTCACACCTATACCTGACATTGGCAGAATGAATTTGTGGGGGGAATGGAAAAAAGCAAATTAGATTGGCGCCGCATATATATTACCATACCACACAACGGCCATGATCACCCCACCAGGTTAGGACAGGATACCCAATAAAGGAAATGTCACCTCAGTGTATCACCTAAGCCTTCATTTGGTATTTGGATACACTCATTTTATTCTACCAAAAGGAGATAATGCAAACGATGCAATTATTATTTAGCACCAAGTAGGGTCATTTCAAGATTCAACAACAGACCAAATTGATGATACAGTGCGTTGATTTTTCATGTATCCTTTGTTTTAGTGCAAGAGTTCAAACAAGCATAATGCCACTAGCAATTTCATTATTGTTCTGACTGTACTTTTGTCAAGAAAGATGGAAAGGACGGCAAAGAAAACAGGTTTCTAGTATTCGGCAATTAAACTCACAACTTCATGAATCAAGCACCATGCACCACCATGTTGAAACGAGATGAATGCTGACATCATTTGTTCGAAGAGATAGTGCCATGCATGTCCACGCACTTGGCCAAAAATATATGATGGTCCTTTTTTAAGATAAAACATATGATGATTGGCTGAAACTAAGTTAAAGTAGATGCTGGTATAACTCAAATAAATCTGATAAATTGATGCATCGATAGTTCATATGTTTCTTGTTTATGCCAGCTAAGCAGCAACGCAAAAGGTTTCTTTGCTGGCCATCTCCTTTTGTTGCTTGAGTTGCAAATGTTATCTTTTGAAAGTGATATGCTTAATGCTTTAGTTATTTTTTATTCTATATAAGGTGTGAGGTGGTTCCGTGGTGGATTCGCAGTGCGGTCGGTAGCAGAAATCAGCACTTCCACAGTTTCACATTCTCATATTTTATCTATATTTGCTTTTGTGAAACGAACTAACAACAACCAGATGATATACGGAACGAGCATGAAACTCGTGCAGATGATTATGCAAAATCAGACGGCAGTACAGCTGTGGAACAAACCATACTGCACCTATACATCGATAAAATTTCATTGTACAAGAAGGCCAATCCTCCAATTCTGGGTTACAGAACTTTTAAGTTTCACAACCATATATCCAGACACTGCATTCCTTTTTGTGGTTAGGCTGAAGGTCAGTGTTCAGAGCAGAGAGGTGCACACTAAAAGAGGGGAGGGGTGCCAAGCACCACAGTTTTGTGAAGGAAGAATGAAGCCAGAGGTCACTCCCAAGGTTCCAGCAGGTACCAAGATGATGGCGCTCCAGTCCCCGGTTGGACTGAGGAGCGTCGTGAGCTACCTGGTAGTCTTCTTCATCGTCGCCAGCTCCATCACCTTCTTGTTCAACAGGGGCCAGGAAGCTCAGGTGCGAATGGTGGTAGAGCATGGGCACCAGGAAGCGCAGGTGAATGTGGCTGCGGCCGAGCATCAACAACAACAGTGGGGAGCTGACCTTCAAGAATCCAGCGACGAGTGCAACTGGTCAACGGGAAGGTGGGTCTACGACAATGTTTCCCGGCCATTGTACTCCGGGCTCGAGTGTGCCTTCATCTTCCCAGAGGTGGCTTGTGACAAATATGGCAGGAAGGATGTCATGTACCAGCACTGGAAATGGCAACCTCATGGATGCGACCTTCCAAGGTATGACTGTTACAGATTTCCCTGGTACAGTAGTTACAGGGCTTTGTAGCTTAATTCTATTCTTGTCAACCAAAAAATATCAGCAAAACTGGGTGTGCAGTAAAAGAACAACAATTTCTGTGTTAGCTTAAGGATTTAAGATTCCTGTCAAGTGTAGCATTTTCTTTTTTTCTAATCAAAGAGCAAAGCTTAATATGTAACAGAAATAAATAAAGACAAACCACGGGGTAGTAATACAGAAAAATAATGCATTTTGTTACTTGTTAAATTGATCCAACTGCGGGTCAACCTGGACAACGAGACACAAAACATGCAAGAGAATAAAGTGACATTGACAGACTGGCAGCAAGGGCCATAATTTCTTATTCAATATCCATGCCATTTCTCTTTTTTTTTTGCAAGATCAATATTCATGGCATACCATAAGCCTGGAAGGCTGGAAAGGAGACCATACCTGGTGTAACATTCATTCACAAAAGCCTAGTGTAGCATGGTATTGATGTCTGGATTTTTCCATATCCACAGATTCAACGCCACCAAACTGCTTGAAAAGCTGAGGAACAAGAGATTGGTGTTTGTGGGGGACTCAGTGAACAGGAATCAATGGGTTTCCTTAGTGTGCATGGTGGAGGCCTCTATACCTGATGTCAGGCTCAAAGCGCGCATTTTCAACGACTCCCTCATTTCCTTCAAGGCATTCGTATGTTTCCGTCACAAACCAACAGGCTGCAAAAACCAACAAATTCCGTAAGCTCATTTGAAATTGTTATTATTCATTATTTTAGGAATACAATGCGACGATAGACTTCTACTGGTCACCACTGCTAGTGGAATCCAACAGTGACAATCCTATTATCCACCGGGTGGCTTACCGGATCATAAGGGCAGACAGAATTGAGAAGCATGCCAGTGTCTGGAGGGATGCTGACATCATTGTCTTCAATTCTTACGTGTGGTGGCGGAAGCAGAAGAATGAGACAATGAAAGTCATGTAAGCACAATTATTTTCTTCATATGCAATAGGTTCCACATTTTTCATATATGAAAACAAAAGCTAACTGAATCTGAATAGATAATAATACAAGAAAAACAAAGTTTCGAAATGCAGTGAATCAAGTAACATCTTTTATATGTGCAGGTATGGTTCATTTGAAGATGGTGACGAAAGGTTAGATGAAGTGGAAATGATAGATGGTTTTGAGATAGCTCTCAAGAAACTAACTGAATGGCTCGGAGAGAATATTGACAAGAACAAGACTAGAATTTTCTTCGCAGGATCATCACCTGCACATGTCTGGTAAGTGGGGGTACTAGTGCGTCATTTATCGACGAAAATAGAATAAGACCTTGAATATGTCCATGCCTTCAAGTGCTAACAGATATGAAAGTGATACAAGATATATAATTTTCAGGGCTAGCAATTGGGGTGGAGAGGACAGAAACAAATGTCTAAATGAAACGGAACCCATCTACAAGGTCGGATACAAAGCCCCAACTACAGATTACAGCATGATGGCCAAGGCAAAGTCGCATTTTGCGACACTGGAGAAGAAGGGTATACATGTTCAGATACTGAACATAACGGAGCTGTCCGACTACCGCAAGGATGGTCATCCTACGGTGTATAGAAGGCAGTTCGTTCCTCTGACGAAAGAGCAGATTGCAAACCCAGCCAGCTATGCAGATTGCACACATTGGTGCCTCCCTGGCGTTCCTGATGTCTGGAACGAATTTTTGTATGGGTACCTCATGTACAGATGATGTATCATGTCAAATGTTGTGTGTACATTACATGTTCTGTTTAGATTAGGTTGCTTTTGTGCAGAGAATGGCTGGCCTGTTACATTTGCATATAGAGAGAAAGGAGAATAGCAATAGTATGTGTATCACCTAATGGGATCACTAACGACGGCAGGAAATATTATCTGCTGTAAAATTCGCACTTCTGAGTTTTATAATCACTGTACCAGTTGTTTGCATTATACAGAGCTGCACAATCCTTAAAAGTACATAGAAAATTGCCATAACTAGGTAGAACCTAAAGAACTAATAATGGATGTCCTGGGTTCCCTGAAATTCAATTCACTCGAGCAGGCAAGCAAGTAAGAAACAATACCAGAGCAACGAAGTCTGAGATCAGAGAGCCACCACAAGCTCAACGTCGCCGCGCATACACCACCGCAGTGGGAGGTCGACGCCACCGCCGCGCACAGCAGCGCATCGACGACGCGATCCACATCCACAGGCGTCTCCATGCATGGCCGCGCGGAAAGCTGCATCCGCCCCTGAACTCTGGAAGCAACCGGCCTGCGCCGCCGCTCCGCTTTCGAAGCAGTGGTTGCCGTCCCGTCGCCGTTGAGAGAAGGGAAGAGAAGATGAGGAGCCAGGCCATAGCCCATTTCATCAGTCCAGGCCCAACTCAGGCCAATGTTTAAGGCAAACAAGGAAGTAGCACGTTGGACCCCCATATCCACATTTATCAGCCCACGTACACACAATACAGACATCACGTATAATTGCCCCTCAAAAAAAAAAAATCATCACGTATAATTGCTCAACATCCATACTTTTAGAGGAACAGGCTTATATGGATGATAAACAGTTGATGTCGGTCAAACATTTTTACACCATCTGATATGATGGCTTGCGACATGTGACCAGTCTGGTTTTCGCTACCTTTTCCGATGGATCGGCGGCGCCGATGGTTCGCTGCAGTAGTAGTACCATACATATGAGATTAATTGACACCCACCTGGGACTACTGGACAAACCGCACCTAGATCGACTCATCGATGCATGCATGATACATAGCGTCATCTACTTAATCATATGCATTTTTTTTCTTGCCGAGAATTCCACAACTATATATATATATATGTTGTCGTTTGCGTAGTATGGGTAGTATTAGCCGCTAGCTAGCAATACGTTCTGCATGTGATTGGATTCGCACGATTGACAAGCTGGTTAATTGGGGTCAGGGAGATGCCAGATATATATATGTTGCACATATACACACAGCTGTTTGTGTTCACGGTGTACCAAAATAGGAGTTTGGTATCTTGGCTGATTTGGTCGCATGTTCGTACGAACCCATTCATGTAACCTTGTTCAGAATTATTCCCTGTCCGCTGCCTAATAATTCCGACATCATCAGTGCTTTAGACTTAACAGAAACTATACCTGAGTCATTCACCTGTCAATCTCCGGAGGTCCCGTCGGCGATTCATGGTGGCGGCATGCATAGCCTGACGACGACCGTAGAATCATGGTTGTGTTAATTACACACCTTCGTATTGATAGCGACATTGTCTAAAGAAGGGGCTGCTAGCAACAACAATCAACGGACGCAATACTAGCTGTTTAGAATCCCATTCAGACAACATCAGTTTGAAACCAGAAAATTATTGTCGTTCCATCAATTAATTATGTGGGTTCAAAGCGGCAGGCATGTAGTAATACTGGAGAGAATTCCGCTTGTTTGTAAAAGAGGAAAATATTATAATGGAGATCGTACGTGGAGACGGGCGGTGGCAGCCGGGCTGCGGTGGGCGCAAGTTCCTCGCGCACGCAGGGTCTAGTGCGTATTTGTTGATTGATTTAGCGGCGGCTTTATTTGGCAACATTTGTCCCGTCCCACTGAATTTCAGAAGTTGTATCTCTGTTTTTCGATCAAACGCCCACTAGTTTTATTGGTGATGACTCAGATGACATGAACCTTCCCAACGCGTATGTCAGTTTGCAAAATTGGAATACAACTTTTGGAGTACCGAATAAATATTCTGTAACAGAATGTAGAGTACATCCAGGTTGTTAGTGTGGTGCACATTTGGAGTATAGTGTACATGTGCAATGCAGTAATCCGTGCCGACGGAGGGAAACGCACTTTGCATGTGGTGCATGTTGCGTCCATGCATGTTGATGAGCACACATGCTAGGCAGACAGAGGCAGCAAGCACAGTACAGTAGGTGTACGTGGACTCACTTGTGGTGTGTTTTGCATCATCGATGAACTCAGACTGAAATGAATATTTAACAATGTTAGACATAAATAGGTGGGGGTTGCATATATACGTAGACGGCGCCAGGGAGGTAAGGTTGTGAGCTGTGAGTGTGTATATAGGATTGGCCGGTGTCCTCCTTGATTAACTCGTGGTTCCGGTTCGGAAGGGTGACCACAATTTATAGCCACCGCTTCCCGCTCGCCTTTAGTCAATTGACAGAGGAGATACTCTCCGGCGATGATGGAGGGTCCACAGCGGCGGAGGAGAGGAGGAGAGTTTGACGGTCGTTGGGCGGTGCTGGTGGCGACGGTGTGGATCCAGGCTCTGACGGGCACCAACTTCGACTTCTCGGCGTATTCCTCGGAATTGAAATCCTCCTTGGGGATTTCGCAGGAGGCGCTCAACTATCTTGCCACCGCCTCCGACCTCGGAAAGGCCTTCGGCTGGTCCTCCGGCCTAGCGCTGCTGTACATGCCCCTCCACGCCGTGCTGCTCGTGTCCGCCGGCCTCGGCGCCGCCGCCTACGCCGCGCAGTTCCTCTTCCTCAACGGCGCCCTCACCGTCCCATACCCTCTGGTACGTACTCTCTCTTCTTCGCCTGCTTAATTACATAGGAGAGAGCACCTTTTAATTTCCGTTGTGATTTAGCCATCACATCTACCTATTCATTTGTCCCCCCTTGTGAAGTAGTATTTCGTATCGTACGCCCAGAGGCAATACCCAAAAGTAAATGCGACGGCGACTGATGATAGAGAATAAAAAACAGGACAAGGAGATGGGAATGCCACACACTCTCTCTAGTTACTTCTCTAGCTAGAACAAGAGGCAGCAGTAGCGATGCCGTCGGAAGATCTTCTCCACGGATCGAGAGGGGGGCACCACGTCCCCCTCCCTGTGGCTGCCATCCGCCGGCCGTTCCTGTTCGCCCGCCAATTCATTTCGGTTATCTTCTTCTTTCTTGATTTTTAGCAGCTCCAGCCAGCTCGCTGTTGCGTGGCGTACGTGGCGACCAGCAAGCGGTAACTAGAGCCACTGTCACGTTACTTTCGCTGGACTTATTACTGGGTGAATGAACTTCCTCTAGTTTTCTGGCACCCAAACCACTCGAATCCTTGGCTCACATTCCCCTTCTGTTTACCATCCAAACCTCACCTACATACAACCTGCTCCGCTCTACATCTCAGCAAAATACAGTATAGGTTACGATGCTTTCACTAATAGAATACTCCTAGGCTTCTCGATCGGTCAACTGCCGGCAGCTAAGATAAGTTGTTTTCATTTCAAGGTCACCGCAGCTTCAGATCACAAATGCTTCTTTTCTTTCTGACCTTTATTTATACTTTATACTTCGCACCTCAAGCTTCACACTTTGCGTTTGCATGTGCTGCGTACTCCTCCATGATCATCAACACGGCACGTGCGCGCACCAAGCCCCAGCAAGATACTTGGGCGTGTTCGTTTCATTTAAGACTAAAGTTTAGGTCAAAGTTTTTGCTATTTAAAGATATTAAATAAAGTGTAATTACAAAACTTTCTGTAGAAACTTGAGCTACTTTGCTAGACGAATCTAATGAGGGTAATTAAGCTATGATTAGACGATGGTTACTGTAGCATCACTGTAGCAAAACATAGCTTAATTAGGCTCGTTAGATTCGTCTCATATCATAAATTAGCACACATCTGTAAAAAGGTTTTGTAATTAAACTTTATTTAATATTTTTAAATAACAAGATTCTCTGAACTTAAACTTTAGGACTAAAAGAAACGAATTAGAAGTACTGTATTTCAGAATGATATATCTATCACCCTCCTGCATCTCCTCTCGGATCAAGATCCGATTCCATCAAAATAATCAAGATATGGAGCAGCATTGACCTAGCAGTGGATTACTAGTTACTGCTGTACATCCATCCATCCAGGGACTTCTGAGCAAAACTTTAATCCATCCATGTCAGGTCCCCATCCTTCGTTATTTGCAACCAAACTCCAGTCCTACCTACGAGTTCTTCAGCCCTGCTTTGCTTTGACCGGCAGATGAACCAGCTACCCTGCTTCTACTTCGTACTGACCTAAAAATGTCCCTCCTTGATTCACTGATTGGTACCAAACACCGAACCTTCTCCGTCAAACATTACACCTAAGGGCTGGCACACCCCAACCTCACAAAGCGCATCAGCCATATATACCCAAAGATCACGACAACATCACACACGCCTCTTGCATTGCATCCTAAAAACAGCACCATCCACCGGCTCTGCATCTCCTTCCTTCAGCAGATCATTCAACGCCACCACGAAAATTGACATCAGACAATACGAACCAGTATGATCACCAAATTTCAAGTTGCTAGCTGTGCCATTAATATCATTACAAAACAATGATTATATTATCGGATTTCATGTCACAGTCTGTGTCATTACATGTTCATATCCAAAAACAAAGTTAGCAAGAATATTTACTCCCGAACCAATTCATAGCACTACTCATAGTCCTCCCAAAATGTGATATTCAGATATCCTCATCCAGAAACATTGTGAGCTGCAAGAACATTTTTTTTTCCACTTCTGTGTACAGTGCACTGCATATAACATAGCATCCAAGGATGAAAATTGATCACAGTCTTGAATAGATAACAAACAAAAATATTCACGAATTAATCATTGGTGCCTAAAGTACCTGAAGGGGAAACTGTGCACATGCACTTCCATCAAATATATGAAAAACAACATGTATAAATAACTGGCGTTATATGGTTATTGCATTTGAGAAAAAAATATGTTAAATGGTGAATATTCTATCATACGGAATGTGCGGTTGAAATAATCGATTAACTGAGCTATACTGATTCATGTTTTGGATTGCAGGTGTTTTTGGTTTGCCTGATAGCAGGATGCAGCATCTGCTGGTTCAACACAGTCTGCTTTGTGCTCTGCATACGCAGTTTCTCTGCAAGCAACCGGTCCCTGGCACTCTCCCTATCAATAAGCTTCAATGGGCTGAGTGCTGCCTTCTACACTCTCTTTGCAAATGCTCTCTCCCCCTTCTCCCCATCTGTTTACCTCCTCTTGAATGCTATCCTCCCTCTTGCTGTCTCTATACTTGCACTCCCAGCGATCCTCCTCTGCCAACCTCATGGCAGCCACCTCCACAGCATGCCCAGGCATGACAGGCGTGTCTTCCTTGGCCTCTACATACTCGCATTCATCACCGGCATATACCTAGTGATCTTTGGATCTTACACTACAACCAGCTCTATTGCATGGGTCATTCTCACAGGTGCCATGGTCCTCCTCGCTCTTCCTCTCATAGTCCCAGCCTTCTCCAGTTGCTTGCATGGTGGTACTCATGGTCCTGACCCTGTGTTTCCACTAAACCATGATGATGATGCACAGAAGCCACTCCTACTTAGCACTGATCATCAGGTCGAGTCCGATGGCACGGTGCAAAAGACAGTGGAACACCAACCACAGGACTGTTGCTGTGAAACAATATTGGGGAAAGGTCGTATTGTGGTGCTTGGTGAGGAGCATAGTGCACAGAAGCTCATTCGTAGTGTGGACTTCTGGCTCTACTACACAGCCTACTTCTGTGGTGCCACTGTTGGCCTTGTGTACAGTAACAACTTGGGGCAGATTGCGCAGTCATTGCACCAGCAGTCACAACTCACCATGCTTCTTGCCGTCTACTCCTCCTGCTCCTTCTTCGGTCGCCTTCTCTCTGCACTCCCCGACTTTCTTCACAGGTCTCTTCCTAACTTCATATACATGCATGTATCATAATAATCCTCAAATGGCTTCCTAACTAACAAGATATGCAAATTGTACACAGGAAGGTGTCATTTGCTCGGACAGGGTGGCTTACAGCTGGATTGGTGCCCATGCCATTGGCCTTTTTCTTGATGTGGAACTTACAAGATGAAGCTACTCTGGTGGCGGGAACAGCAATAATTGGCCTAAGCTCAGGGTTCATCTTCGCTGCAGCAGTTTCAGTGACCTCTGAGCTCTTTGGACCCAATAGCATTGGTGTGAACCACAACATCCTCATCACCAATATACCTCTGGGGTCACTCCTATATGGCCAGATTGCCGCCCTGGTTTACGACGCAAATGGGCAAACGATGACGATAACGGATAACCGCACAGGCATAATTGATACAATGGTTGTGTGCATGGGGGCTAAGTGCTATTCCAACACATTCTTGGTGTGGGGTTGCATCACGTTGCTGGGGTTGATATCGAGCATAGCTCTTTTCTTGCGAACAAGACCAGCTTACGCTACTGCTGCCGGTCGGTCCAATTGTAAGCACATTAACCAAGTTTTAAGCTAACAGAGCAACTCCTTGAGCAGTTCCATATTGCTCCGAATCCGTTCAACTTGTAAATATTTTGATTTAGTTCTAGTTGTACTGGATTAGGCAGTGCATGAAATGAACACGACCACAAGAGTCACCAAGAGGATAGGAAATTATCAGCTTCGCAATTGGTATGTATAGTACGGAATCAGTATTTCATTTACAGGGCACTAATGCTACACGTCCGCCCAAGATTGCATGGAATTAGTTTGGAGTGTCAAACATCGAATGGAGTTGCATTCAAAATTCTACATTTTTTTTTTGAGATCAAAATTCTACATATTTACTGTTGTTATGTACAACTTAACAGCTCATGCTGGCTTGTGCATTGAAACCTGACGAACATGTTAGCTTTCTGCTTACAATAAAAAGCACATAACTAGTATTTGAATCTTTGTTCTAAGTGATACTAATACACAAGATAAGCGGGCTATGAATTCCCCAAATAGCACAAATTGACTAATAAAAAAAAAACCAGACAAAATATTTTTAGAAGAATGGCCTAGATGGACTACCAGAGTAGAGTGATCTGTAATAAAAAAAGAACTGTGCCTTAGTGAGCAACCCATGGAGCACTCAATTATCACACAAGCAAACATAGCTTTCCAACTTTATAAATTTATAATTTCGCTGCCATATTGTTAACACATCATGTAGCAAGCGAAATCCATTCTGGGAGTGTACAAGTCAGTACTGTTGCCTATTGAGTTTAAACATTCCTAGAAGGCAATTTCAGAGAAGCAGGACAACTTATTGAACAGCTGAAAAAAAATTCACATTCGTATTACCTCATTCAAGGGACTACAACTGGAGTATGTGAATGGAAATACTTGACAAGATCCATGAGCCTATGACTATTTCTCCTGCTGTTGGTCTTGCTTGCGCCATGGATTCAACGCTTCTCTCATAGCTTGTGCCTCTGGGCTGCTTTCCCATGCTCGCTTTTCCGACTCCAAAACAGTTACCTTGTCATCTGCAATATTGAGCCATAGATAGAGAAAATATAAGATCCATTGGTATGCAGCAATGAACAACAAAGAACATATTAAGATCACAATTCCTATGCTGCCAATCGATTTAACCAAGCCCATTGGCTGGTTTCATGGTGAAGCATTCAGCCATAAGGAGAACAGAAATGATGCACTTTAAAAATTTACAATCAGACGGAGCGGCATCTAAAGGTATCACATTTGAATTGGGGATTTTTCCTAAGCAAAAGGGAACGCGCGACCAGCGATGTAAGTAAAGATGATTCATTTAAGCGTGATTATACGAATTCTTAAAACAATTCCAGAAGGGCATGGGTGGGTTGGATGATTGGATCGATGCGGAGCAGGTAGGGAGAGGAGAGAGGGACGTACAGAAGCCGGTGTGGATCATGAAGAGCTCCATGGCGGCGCCTATCGAGGCCCCGACGCCCGCGATCTTGAGGTACCAACCAACGAACTTCATATTATGACTCCCTCCCAGTGAGCCGCCCTAGGCAGCGGTCGCCGGAGCCAACGGAGGCGAGGTGGCGGCGGCTGTGAGGGGCGGTGCGGCGAGCAGGCAGACTGACTGGTCGAAGTTGGAGGGACCGAACAGAACAGGCAAATGACGCATCCTGGCCGTTGAAGCGTAACCGACGCGCCGGATTTGTTTGCTCGTTGCCGCTCCCCAACATGGGGCCCACCAGCCGGAAGAGGCCACGCATCCCTCAATCATCTCTGCTCCCACACCACTGTGACCACACACTCGCATGGCGGCGACCTCGCCGCCGACGAGGCCTCATGTAGTAGCCACCGGTTTCATCCGAACCCCGTCTCCAGGTCCCAGTCGCGTATCCATGACTCTCGGCCGTCGCCGCCGCGCCTCTCCTCGGTGGCGTCCCCCGCGATGCAGTCGCGGTGGGAAGCCGGCCGTCCAGGACGAGACCCCGCGGGAGCCGATGCCGGAGACGAAGAATGAATCCGAGGCGGAGTTGCAGAAGGAAGTTGGGATGCTGGGATGGCTTAGGATTGACAGTGTGGCGGCGGATATCATAAGCATCGCCGCGCCCGCCGTGCTGGCACTCGCCGCCGACCCCATCACGGCGCTCGTCGACACCGCATTCGTTGGCCATATTGGTAAGTCACTGCCCCGTGTTGCAAATGGTCTCATTTTCTAGTATCCAGCAGCTAAATTGTGCCTCAAACCAAATGGTGTCTGCAAAACTCAGGCACGTCTTGATGAGACGACCAGAGTTCAGGCTATATAGGTTGTACAAGTTTCAGTTTAACAGTTCAGGAAATTCACAGTTAGGCTGAGGGCTGAGGTGACCTTTCAGATTCTTTTTGACGAGCTAATTCGTAATTTGTTTCAGGCTCAGCTGAACTTGCAGCAGTTGGTGCGTCTATTGCTGTCTTCAATTTGGTTTCCAAGCTGTTCAACGTACCATTGCTTACTGTCACCACATCCTTTGTTGCTGAGCAACAGGCAGTGGACGCTGATAGCAATAGCACTGGAGGAAGTAAGTTAACTATAGGTTTTATTTCCTTTATGGAAAGGAGTCTGATTGTTTGTGTTACACTGATAAGTATCTAGTTCTAATCTAGGAGATGAATTTTCGACGCGGCAAGAGAAGTCAACTGGACAAAGGAAGGTTCTTCCGGCGGTGTCGACATCCTTGGCTCTAGCTGCTGGCATTGGATTGATGGAAATGGTGGCTCTGATTGTTGGATCTGGGACGTTAGTGAACACCATTGGTATACCCGTCGTACGTAAGACTAATTCATTACAATACTCATATTTCCATCTCTCCTTTGGAGTTCAATGCCAGCGCTATCTTTACGTTTTTCATATATGTTTTGTTGGCCATTGGTCTGTACCACCTGATGTATATGTAGCTTCGGTGTTCTTTGGTCATTTAGGTGCCACTTTTGGCATTACATTGTGTCTTGACTTATTATGCCTCCTGCATACATCCCACTATCCCGGCAATAGGAAAAGGATATAATTTAACTAATTATGCCACTTGCACATACAATACAGTAACGCCAGAACTTTTAGTTATATTTTTTTTTCTTGAACGCAGGAGAGCCACACTTCATTATATTAAGAAGGAATTGGGACGAAAACCCATTACAACATACCCCACACACACCCGATTAAAACTTTTAGCTATATCAATATCTCCTCAACATTCAGGTGTGGCACACCATTGTATCCTAAACTTCATAGCCTTTTCTTTATGAATATAATGAGAAGATCAACAGAAGATCTTTTTCCTACCATATCGCCCATGATTAAGGCATTGCAAAGATCGTACAGCCCCTCACTTCACAAGTCATGAATACAAAACCTTCATACTGTAAATGGCAATCATTCAGGTCTCCTAGAACTAAATAGCAAAGTATCCTATCCCCCCCCCCCCCCCCCCCCCTTTTTTTTTTTTAACCTAGCATACGAACCGGAACTGCCGTAAATTATACTTAAAAATGATAGCTGTTATAGCTAATTCGCAATACTCTTGCTGTTTGGTATGCAAAGACTCTTTCTGAACATAAATTGTACTGTTTACTGTCCACACAGGATTCACCGATGCGAATTCCGGCAGAACAGTTTCTTACTTTGAGGGCATATGGTGCTCCGCCAATCATAGTGGCACTTGCAGCTCAGGGTGCATTTCGTGGATTCTTGGATACAAAGACACCTTTGTATGCTGTAGGTAAGAGTGTGCCAGCTCATTTTTCAACGAAATTATGTTACTCAACACTTTTTGGTATCTCCGTTTCAAATTGCTTTAAACCTTGTGTTTAAATGCATGTGACTAATTTTGTTTTCCTATTTAGGACGCTATATTTATAAAATAATTAAGTCACTAATGAAAAGATGCATACAGGTGCTGGCAACTTATTAAATGCAGTACTAGATGCTGTACTTATTTTTCCACTTGGTCTGGGAGTAAGCGGCGCTGCGTTGGCGACGGTGACCTCTGAGTATGTTGATATAGTCATGATATTTTCAGCAATAAATTTCTGTTGCTTCTGAAGTATATTTGCTTACCCTCATTGCAATCTGTCCATACATAGAGTCATAAAGCTCCTAAACTTGCATTATTTACCTACATGTACTTCAGGTACTTGACAGCGTTCATCCTCCTTTGGAAGCTGAATGATGAAGTGGAGCTGTTCTCATGGAATATCATTGGTGATGGAATCATGCGCTACCTGAAATCTGGTTGGCAACTACCCCTCGTGCTCATATCCATGAACTCTACTCCATTTAATTTCTCTTTTATTAAGTACCGCAAGTTACATCTTGGTGTTATGACAACCACTTGAATCTGGGTGATTTTCAGGTGGACTGCTGATTTGCAGAACAATTGCAGTATTCTTGACTCTTACGTTATCAACATCCCTGGCTACGAGGGAAGGGCCTGTTCCAATGGCTGGTTATGAGATATGCTTGCAAGTGTGGTTAACAATTTCTCTGCTAAATGATGCTTTAGCGCTCGCTGGTCAGGTGTGCAAAATTACTGGAATGTACCTGTCATTGAGTTTCTCACTTGTGTATTTGTTTGTAACCTGTACTTAATTGTCATAGGCTCTACTTGCTGGCGAATATGCTAAAGGGAATTACAAGCAAGCCCGCAAGGTTTTGTACAGAGTCGTGCAGGTTAAGAAGTCATTTCTTGGAAAGAAATGCTACAGAATTTTTTCCTTAACTTTAGTTAGGTGCTGATGCTATTCCTTTTTTAATGTAGGTTGGAGGTGTGACTGGTGTTGCACTTGCTGCTTCCTTATTCATTGGGTTTGGATCATTATCCTTGCTGTTTACTGATGATCCAGCTGTTTTAGACGTTGCCCGATCTGGAGTATGGGTAATGCAATTTATTTTTGAGAAGTTATGTTTTGTTTCTCAAATAGTGTGCAGTGATTTCATGTTCTTATCATGTATTGTTGCAGTTCGTCGCAATTTCTCAGCCGGCAAATGCTATTGCTTTTGTGGCTGATGGGCTCTACTATGGTGTTTCTGACTTTGCCTATGCGGCATACTCAACGGTTTCTACTCCGACCTCTGTCCCATTATGATGCTATTGGCTATCAATATACTCAGTGTAGCTCTGCCATCCTAATAATATCGGCTTGCTTGCTGTTTCAGCTATTTGCTGGGGCTATATCGTCAATATTCCTACTTGTTGCTGCCCCCAACTTTGGTCTTGGTGGTATCTGGGCTGGTCTAACTCTTTTCATGAGTTTGCGAGCAATTGCTGGGTTTTGGAGGTAGTAATGGATGATTTGTGTTTTTTTTTCTCGATGCAAATTTCTTTTCTTTTTTTTATTATAAAAAGAGCAAAACCATTTTCACAGCTTTGTTATTACGAAATTCTACACTTTACCAGAGATGAAGGTTTTTTCATGAATAGTGTCTGCATCAGTAAATAGCTTAATTGACTTATATGTGTTTTATTTAGGATATGGAGCAAAGATGGGCCTTGGGAAGTAATCTGGTCAGAGACAGAGTGATGAAATGACAGGCCATGTATATGCAGTTACTGAGCTGACAGTTACTATGCAAGGGCAGTTGCAGAGAGGTATGGAGAAGTGTATGTATATGGCTTCAGCACTTTCCTGTTATTATGTAGGTCAATATACAGGTCCTATCCCTGAACAACACGCCCCTTTCTGATTGCAAGGTAGCTAACTGATGTTAGTTTTGTGGAAGTATGGATATATGCATTGGCCTTAGCTAACCGAGCTAATATGTTGCAGGTACATGAAGGAAGTATATATGAAGAAGTAGGAATTATATCATCTTTGACAAAACTCCTAAGAAAACATATCTGCAGCGCATTGGCTTCGGTTTTGGGCACAACTAAAACAGTGTGATGAAGACACCACATGATGGTCTGATGGAGGCATGCCGTGATTTGGAGACTGGTTGTGCAAGTTTTTGCCAACCATAGATGGAGATTTAGCGATAGGATTGCTTTTCAATAGTACTATTCAAACTATGTTGGTTTCTGCTTTTATTTTCCTTCAACTTGTACAAGTGATGGCACATGGATGTGCTGTGCAAAACATTACAGTAGGTTGGTTGTAACTTGTAACCTTCTGGGAGGATGTTAGAATGTATTTTCCCCTTATCTGAAAAAACTGACCTAACTTGTTGTAGACTTTGTAGGTCTTGCATCTTTTCAGCTGTTTTGCACATCTTGTACTGGAAAGCTCTTCCTCTAAAATTTTAAAGAGGAATTCCCCATTGTAAATGAAACTTTCTTCAGTACATCTTGGGCTCGTACCTTTCTGATGATTGTTGGCATCTGGAACATGTATTTCGAGTCGTCGAGTTTGAGTGGTTTGTGTACAAGTGCCGTCGACTCGACTACTGGACTGTGGAGATGTCAAAAAAGCGAATGGGCTAGAGCCTAGTATGGTTCAAGGAGCTCGAAGGCCCAAAGTTAGGATTTATGATTTGAGCCCAGGAAGAAAGGGGAAGGACCGAAGGAGGAGGAAATTCCCTGCCTCATGCTCACTCATCTCTCGATAATAGCAGCACCAGCAAGCGAGCTGTGGCCGCAGCCGGAGGAGACCACACCGTTAACCGGCTAGATCTTGCTGTTGTTTGTGACACGATCAGTAAAATTGTGAATTATTAGGTGGGAGTAGATGATAGTGGTACCAAAGAGTGGATGTATTCTCAGATTTGGTAGTCCACTCTTTCTGCAAGTGTAAACGAGACTGTTGACCTGATCTCATTGATGTATTCTTTCTGTCTTCACAAAAGTCCCATTAAGGCAAAATATTCTTTTTGGTAGCATTAACATGTAAAATATGTGCTGTAATTCAGCAAATGTTCTGACAATTTTAACTCTGGTGGTCTTGGAGTGTCAAAAACGCATGGTGGAAGAGTCCACACATCTTCCAGAAGAATAAAGTGTGTGGTCAGGGCTTCTGTGTTGAAGGCCCCGCGCGCACAACACTGGTCCTGGACTGAACAAGAGGAGACCCATCCACTCCACATACGCCGCCGGAGAAGAGGGGAGGAGAAGACCGCGCCGGAATCGGAAGCCAGTGAGGATGCCGTGCCTGAACGTGTCGACGAACGTGAACCTGGACGGGGTGGACACCTCCGCCATCCTCGCCGAAGCCTCAAAGACCGTCGCCTCCGTCGTCGGCAAGCCCGAGGCCGTATGCTCCTCTTCCTCCATCCCCATCCCTCGTTCTGCCTGTCTGCCCAGTCTTTAGATCTATTGTATTCCTACCGATTAATTTCCATCAGTTTGGCGATTTGCCTATTGTGCGCATTCAATTTCAGCTGCGATGGGTTCTCTTTGAGTTTGGGGAAGTAGTTTCCCTTCTTTGGTGACTTTGTGAGCAATAGCTCACTTTTGCCCATCCTAGCTGCACGAGTAGTTTCGATTGCCCTGAAATCTTCTTTAAGGAGAAGATGTGTACCTCTACTTCGACGCACGCAATTTTGTAATTCAGAACTGTGGCCATCTTCATGAGATGGGAGCACACCATCCCTTCCGGAGGACATTCTCACTGTTATGTCTATCAGTCACCAACTATCTAGGACATTCTTATACATCAATAGGAACATCCATCGCCATGGGTAGCAAGCAGCGATGAAAGAAAAGAAAAAATCAGGTCACTGTTTGCCACGGAACTTCTTAATTGTTCTTGCTCTTGAAAAAAACACTTGTTGAATATTGTTTGTGCATGCTATAAAATTTCTCTTTCGGTTGTGTTCATCTGAATCAGCGGCAGTGCAGTAAATTTTCATGTCCTATTCTCAAAGTCTTAACATGATAAACATCATAATTGTTTCCTTGTTCCTCCTCTGTTCAAACTTGAAATGGATGGGTAAGTAATACTGTGCAAAATGTGGGAACAGAACTAACTCTGAAGGAGCATACCATAATACTAATACATGACATCTTCAACAGCATATAGATAGCTTGGCAAAATGGATTCCTTTAGACTTCTAACTAAACAAAAGAAAGTAGTAATACATGTTCCTTCAACAATATTTACTGAAGCTCGCTTATGACTCAATTTCCTGGCTGCCCATAGTAAGTCTCAATTATACCAAGGCTATAGTGCTTTGGCACAGCAGTGGCCATTGTCCTATGGGATTAACTGTCTTGTTTTCTTATGTTTAAGTATTCCGTATTCGACATTACAAGCTATAGCTGTTGTTCTTGACATTACACATTGCATTTCCTTGCTTTAGCTTCCTTTTTTGAGGAATCCTGCTTTAGCTTCTCAGAAACCATTAAATACTGTTAAACTTGTGAACAAGGGCGCAACAAGGTTTACTCTACATGCTTCCCGATATAAACACTTTACACACCCACACCCTTCAATTTTCTTGGCCACCCTTGTTCATGAAGACTTCCCCTACGGCTTTCCATTAAGAAGCAGCCTCAGCTAAACTGGCTGAGAAAACCCCGGCATCACCCTGCACCATAACTTGAGCCAGCAACCACCGCCACTACCCCCTCCCTGGTAGGGCCGCACTGCTACCCCGGGCCGGCGCCCTGCCACTATTTTTTGGGGAGGGGATTTTACCCCCCTTAAATTTTGCGCAAGTAGGGATTTTTTTCGTGTGTTTGCAAAGTACAGTTGTTTTGATGTTTCATCATTCCTTGATTCTAATTATACTGTTATTTTGGGAGTCAAGTCCAAGATTTTGGATATTTTTCCGTTCAGCGACATGGTCGCGTTTAATTGACCATGCAGTCAATGTGCCCATTCTCATGTTAGTACTATTACTAACAGGTACTCCCTCCGTTTCAGAATAAGTGACGCTTTTGACTTTCAGACATCATGACCGTCCGTCTTATTCAAAAAATTTACGCAAATATTATTTATTTTTTGATGACTTGTTTTATCATTAACAATACTTTAACCATGACATATTTGTTTTATTATTTATACAAAAAATTTGAATAAGACGGACGGTCAAACGTAACGTCTGAAAGTCAAAAACGTCACTTATTCTGGAACGGAGAGAGTAGCTCCAATAGCTGATTTTGGTCCTTGTGGCCAGCTACTTGGGACCAAATGGTTATGATTACCCTATGTCAAAAGACACTGTTAACCAAAGCTTGATTAGTCTCTTATTGTTCTTCTGTAGATTTGGGTTTCCGTATATATGCACACTACCAGACCTGAACTTGCTGAGTTAGTTTATGTGCCTCCCTAGTAGTTTTCTTTCACGTTGCTGCTTTGCCAGCAGTCAGGTTTGTTTCTTGTCACAGTACACTAACATAATGCAAGTTGTGGAATTGTTCTCTGCATAGTTTGTCTATAGAATCTCAGAATTGAAGTATTTAAAGTTAGATGGTAAAATGAATCTCAGAATTGAAGTATTTAAAGTTAGATGGTCTTTAGTTACTTAGGGTGTGTTCGGCGTTTTAGAGTCTAAAATTTAGAGGGGTTTAAACACAAAAAATCTTGTCTTAAATAAAGTTTAATTACAAAACTAACTGCAGAACCCCCCCTCTAAATCGCGAGACGAATTTAACGAGGGTAGTTAAGCCGTGATTAGACGATATTTACTGTAGCATCACTGTAGCAAAACATAGATTAATTAGGCTCATTAGATTCGTCTCGTAAAGATGTACCCATCTGTAAAAAGGTTTTGTCATTAGACTTTATTTAATACTCCTAAATAATAAGATTCTCTTTAGAGTTAAATTTTAGAGGGGTCTAAACGGTGAAACGAACACACCCTTAGTATATTGATACCATTGAGATACTAACAGAGGTTTTATCTGTCCACAGTATGTGATGGTTGTTCTCAAAGGTTCAGTGCCCATGGCCTTTGGAGGTACCCAGGAGCCTGCAGCTTATGGTGAACTGGTTTCGATTGGAGGTCTGAACCCTGACGTCAACAAGAAGCTGAGTGCTGGCATAGCTTCTATCCTGGAGTCAAAGCTGTCCATTCCCAAGAATCGCTTCTACCTCAAGTTTCACGATTCCAAGGCAAGGAGACACTATTTTTCACTGGCTGCTTATTATCTTCACTGTCATCATCATCTCATTGCAGTTTTGCTGTTTGTTAGGCCCATCCGGCACAAGAACATGCTCAATGTTTGCATGCCTTGCATCAAGAATAGATCATGTAAATAACCATCTGTTGATTCATTGCATGTTCTTATTTTTGCATTTGCTTCCTTTCTTCTTGCTTACATTGGCTGTGTTAATATTATATTTGTTATGCTCTATTACACATTATTGTAATTCCAATTACAGGCACTAATAAATTCATTATGTTATTACGCAGCGCTCGGACTTCGGTTGGAATGGCACAACCTTCTAGATATGTGGTCTACGGATTCATGGCAGGAAATTTGAGTTAAACTGATGTCGTATTCAGTGTTCACTGCCTGTAAAGGATAATGTCGTAAGGGACCAATTAATCAGTCAGACTTGTTATGTGAAACTGGGACATTTAGCTTGTTTGAATGAAACTTACCGTACTAATGGGTGTGCATGTTTTCGTTATCTTGGTTTTATTGGTTGGTTCGTAGCAATGGTAAGCCTAGTTGCTTGAGATGGTTTTAGCCTTGAAGAAAATTTGGCCTGCAGACAGGACAATGGCTGGTGAGTGGACCTTGTTAGGCGGCAATATTATGGTGTTTTGTATGATTCTTTGGTATGGCGATAGGAATTAGGAGCAGGAAGTCATAATACTGATGCAACTGTGGAAAGGGGAAGATGAACTGTAGCCTGTAGTGATGTTTTACCAATGTCGCTGCCTAACCACTGGAAAGCGTTGATATCGCGTCCGCACCTAACCATCGTTCGTGGCAGCACTTTGCTGCTTCCTTCCGGAACTGTATGTTTTCATGTTCGGTACGCGATCAGCTGTGTAGGTCTATTCTGTTGAGATTGGAGAAACATGTATTTGTATTTTTGTGTGTCCACTTTTAATTTGTTGGTTGTTGTCTTCAATTTGAGAACGATGCAAAATCGCAAACATAACCAATGTAGTATATAGTGAATTTTCATCGCAAAAAAATATTGTAGTGAATTTAGCAGAACAAATGCTAAATTTCCCTCGCAAAAATAATGCTAAATTAGGGCGTCTTTTTTTTTTTTTCTTAGATGTTCATCCAGACCATCCAAGGAGTTGATTTTTCTTCGTGCCCACCCGTCGGTGGCACGCTGCCTACCCACCCTCTCGTTGACAGTTGACCTCCCACCGACACTCCTGCAAATACCCCGCGCTTTTCTTCTCTTCTCCTGCCGTTTGTTTCGCTCGCTCTCCCGAGATCAGATCCACGAAACCCGCCGCGACAGAGAGCAAGATCACCATGGCCGCGGCCTCCCCACCCATCCTTCCCACCTCCGTCCCCGCCGCCTCGCCCGCCCCCGCGCCCACCGCCGTCTCCTCCAACGACGCCGCCGCATCCACCCCAGCCGCCGCCTTCGCCTTCGTCGGCCGCCTCATCGAGTCCGCCAAGCGCTCTCTCTCCGGCGCGCGGCCCTGGCCGGAGCTCGTCGACCGCTCCGCGCTCTCGCGGCCGGAGTCCCTCTCCGAGGCCACCTCCCGCCTCCGCAAGAACCTCGCCTACTTCCGCGTCAACTACGCCGCCGTCGTCGCGCTCTCCCTCGCCGCCGCGCTCCTCGCCCACCCATTCTCCCTCGCCGCGCTCCTCGCCCTGCTCGCCGCCTGGTGCCTCCTCTACCTCCTCCGCCCCGCCGACGCGCCGCCGCTCGCCGCCTGCGGCCGCACCTTCTCCGACAAGGAGGTGCTCGGCGGCCTCATCGCCTCCTCCGCCTTCGTCGTCTTCCTCACCTCCGTCGGATCCCTCATCTTCTCCGCGCTCGCCCTCGGCGCCGTCGTCGTCTGCGCGCACGGCGCCTTCCGCGTGCCCGATGACCTCTTCCTCGATGAGCCAGATCAGGCTGCCGGCGCCGGCAATCCCCTGCTCTCCTTCATCGCCGGCGCCACCGCAGGGCGCGTCTGAGCACACGCCATCTAGTGCTTAGCACTAGCAGAGAGGAAGCTCATTGCATTGATTGATTCATTACTTTACTTCTTTTCAGCTGAGAATTACTGCTACCCCATATATCATATTGCTCCTGCATCAAAGTATTAGTAGAAGAAGATGGATACTACAGAAGATACAGATAATCAGTTACTATAGTTCTGTTTTGTTTTACAATTGGTGTATGATAAAGCTGAGAACAAAAATGATGATCATGATATTTATATGATATATGAAGATATGAGTCCTCAAATATGTATTGTGTGATATGGCTCATTAGTCATTATTTACAGCACATGGTTTTGCATACATAGAAAGATCAAAAATTTGTTTTTCCTGACTAATTGTTTGTAGTATGACCGCCTTCTGGAGATGTTATGGATTGGATTCGGATGACATATTGTTGGATGTTAGCAAAAAATGGTTGTTTCACTTTCATCTATTTTGATCGTGTACATGTAAGGACTTATGGTGATCTACAAATGTTGGAACTTAATCTCATATCAAAATTTGACTGCATTTTCCCATCTTTAACAGCGAACAACTCCTCGTCCAAGAATTAAATCTCAGACAAGTTTTTAACCCAGCAAGCACTATTGTATACATGCATTTCTCTTCAGTTTGTTGAGGTCATATTTCTTGTGCAGTGTGTTATACAGGTTGATATGCCATATACACTGTTGAGCATATTCAGAAATGTAATGCTGGGATTAGTTTTCCTCCTACATGTCAGGCTAGTGATAACCATCCTTGTTGGTAGTAGTGGATCACCACAAGCCTCTTTGTTCTGTGCATTATTAGGATTAAGAATTTTGATGGGTGGTCGTGGGGGATTACCCTGCTACATTCATTCATGAGCGAGCACCTGAAGCTATTGCTCCAAGCCATGATAATTCTATTCTGTGGGTTAAACAGAGTTGCAACATCTTTCGAAAAGAACAGAGTTGCAGCAAAAAGGGAAATACTCTATATAGACTGGCATAGCATATTCAGAGACTCGCTACAGAATAAGAATATTACGTAGTATCCCAGAAAGGTGTAGTGGGTATAATAAGCTTAGGTGGCACAATCCAGAACGGTTTGCGGTAGAGAAGGAGGTCCTGCTGGCTAAGCGTCTCTGCTTTTCACAGCATCGAATCGATACGTGCTGACAAACAGACACAACAATACATCACATAAAAAGCATAAATTTTTACATATTTCAGTTATTGCATTAGATACAATGATTTAAAACACGTGAGTAGCATAGCGGAAGTCTAAAAATTACAATACTACAACACTCGACGAAGCGTGGCCGCACATCGAAGCTCTGCAATGTGGACCTACTGAGGAACTTCACCAAGCAACAGCGGAAGCAAAATCTATACCTGCACAAAAACATATAGAGCCAAACCCTGAGCAATTAATACTTAGCAAGACTTACCCGTCAACGTGGCTAACTACAGCCGACTCCTAGAATGCAAAGGCTACAAGGGGTAGGCTGAATCACTTGCATAAAGCACTAATTACTTGTCATTACTTTCAAGTTTTAATTCAAATTAAGTACTTAACTAATAAAACAGTGCACTTATCTCTAAAACAGGTAATAAATAACAATACATCAGATAATAGCAATGTACAACATAATATATAAATGTAACAATAATGAACTAGCATCATTAATCATATCACACTACAAGATGACTCAGTGAGAAGGGGGTGCTCATGTCCGAGAGCGGCGGCATCGGTGTACATCCTGCAGGAGAAAACCTGATCACACGACATATGCGACACGAAGGCCACATATGGTAACTGTTGGCGCTGGTCCCCCTAGAGCTAGGCCGGATCCAACTCCTCTCGAGAAAGGCCCTCCCACCACGGTCTCCGTCCCAGACATATGCCCCGTTCGGGAGGCATCCCTTCTCTCCCAAAAATGCCATGATAGAAAGAGCCGAGTATCCACCGCACACTAGGGCAACGCAAGCTACTAGGTTTACTAGGCCCATAAAAACACTAGCATGTGATCAGTACGTTCGAACTTGCTCAACATGGCCAACAACGAATGGTTCTCAATCGACACAGACGGGGCTACCACCGTGAAGGCCCAGCCTTCTCCAACCATCCTACACAAACAGTTTTCCGTTCGGTCTCAACAAATCTTAAATCCATCTACTATAATTCAGAGTGATTCCTATCATGCGAGTGGGACCTACCACTCGACTTCTGCCGTCCGCTGGCCACTAAACATAGCAAGTTCTAACGTAATCTAGACCACATCTACAAAAATAGGACACAAGGTAGGGCATGGAAGGAAATCCTAATGCAGTTCTATGGTTTCACATCAACTCCTAATAAACCTAATGCACAAACAATTACTAGCCTCAAACAAGAGATAAACAAAGATCCTAAATAGGAAGGCATGCACGGGAGCTTGCCTGGCTCAGGAGCTACACTAGCTGGGTCAGCTACAGGTAGGGGTGAAAGTGGTGTGGATAATTATCCGATCCGATCCGGCCCGAATCCGATTTTTGAGGATTTGGAGAAGAATTTTAGGTATCCTAGAGGATCCGATCCGGTCCGCATCCGATTGAAGCGGATGCGGATTAGGATATGGGATTAGGAAAATCCGACGGATATGGATTATCCGAGATATTCAAGTGGATTATCCGAAGCTCAAAATAGGATTATCCGACAATACTTGCTTCGCCCAACAAATCACAGTCCATATTAATCTATAATACTGCCCATACATGTAATTCTCTAGCCCACAAGGCTTCCTATATATTAATGAATTGTGTTTTTCATGTTATTCTCACGCTAAAGTTTGCTTCAAAACTTTTTTTTAAGGTGCTTCTTTGATATTTTAAACTGAGAACTTATAGTTTAGATAGTGTGATTTTTTTAGATATTGTATGGTTGCTCTTAGCTATTCTACATGCTTGGATGAATAATTGTTCAACATATAATTCTTTATTGATATACATATTATATCCGACATTTGAAGTTCTGCTTCCGATCCGTTTCCGGTCCGCATCCAACCCATTTCCGACATCCGAAAATATTCGTATCCATAACCGCATCCTCAATTTATCCGCTCCGCTCCGAAATCCGATGAAAAAAATGGATTAGGATATGGGGAAGGTATTATCCGCTCCGCTCCGATCCGCTTTCACCCCTAGCTACAGGGTCAGTATCCTACTCCTCCTCCTCTTGTGCCTCCTCCTCCGGCAGCTGGAAGTCCAGTGGCTCCGGTGTCGTCTCTGTCACTACACGTTATGGCAAGAAAAATAATGCAAGTTAGATGCAAGAAATATGATGCAATTATGGAATTAATTACTTGATAGAACAGTCATTTACATTGTAAATGCAAATGATTAACTTTGTTAATTACTTCAATTGAAGTATTTCCTTCATTGACTTTCAATTAAGTTAACCATTTAATCAACTTGAGTGGATTGAATAAATAATTTGATTTTGAAAATTAATTTATCTCCAGTGGCATTTTTCTGGTGAAATTCACCACTGGATGTGATTTATGGTGAAGTTTGATGATTTGTTCCTTTACAGATTAATTATAATAATTTATACAATGTAGAGAATAATTTAAATCATAAGAAAATAATTAAATATTATATTACAGTGGAAAAATGCTCTATAAGTGTGTAAACAGGTACATTACAAGCATGCAAGATTTTATGATTTATGGATTAACAGATAATTTATTAAGAATTAAACAATATCTTCACATTTGTATTTATACAGAAAACAGAGAATGTGCATTATGTGATTTAACATTTTTATTGGACAGGGAATGTTACAAGGAACCCAACAAAATTGGATTCAAATTTTTCTGAAGTGTATTCGATTTATTACGCATTTTACAAGTTTCTTGCATTTTCTGGAGAGTTAAACTAATACGAAAAGGATTTTAAAAGATGTGGACCAATCAGATCTGAGCCACAAAGAGTGACACAGGGTTCTGGCCACATCAGATCCGTACTTGCCACAAGTTGATCCAGCCACTCGGATATGAGGACACACAAGGAGCTACACAGACGTCCGCAAAAGATCCCACGCAGCCACACTAGATCCAGCGCATGTGGTCCTGGGTGCGTCGGACGGCGTCACGCCGGAGTGCGGCGGCGCAGCTCACCGGAGTGAGCTCCGGTGGCTCACGGACCTGGACGAGAGTGCCAGGGCGTAGCGCAGAGAGCGGCGGACTCACCTCGACGAACGGGAGCTCGCGGGGTTGGCCGGAAGGTAGCTTGGCGACGAGGGGATGGCGGTGGCGGAAGTCCGGTGAGGTCGCGCAAATGGTGCGGAGCTCGACGGGGGCTCGGACTTGACCCGGAAGCTTCACTGTGAGCTTGGGGACCTCGGCACAGAGAGTGTCGATGACGAAGAAGCTCGGAGGCAGGGTATCGTCGGGGAGAGCTCGCGGCTGCTCGACGACGATGGTGGTCGAAAAGTTGGATTCCGGCGCCTGGCTACACAAGGGAGGGGGAAAAGGGTTCAGAGAGGAGCGCGAGAGTGAGGGTGACCTCCAGGCACACGCATTGAGCGAGATACTCACCGGAGAGGGAGTATTGCTCGGCGAGGCGGCGGCCGGGCGCGAGGACGACGACCTCAATCCACGCGATTCAAGACGGGGCGACCTCAAGGACCAACATGCTCGGCTTGCACGCTCGACGACGAGGTGACGGGGTGGCTCAGGCACAGCTGCGGTGGACGGAGAGCTCACGGCGGAGAGCTCGGGCTCTTGGCATCAATGGCGGAGGGAGTGGCTAGGGTTTGGGGCTCGGAAGAGAGGGAAAAAGGCGAGGGAGAGGCTGGGGAGGGAGCGGGACGCCGTTTTGTCGTTGTTGCGGGGGTCGGGTGCAGGACCGGGACAGCGCGGCGCGGCCTTACGCCAGCGTCCACGCGGCGGTATGCCGACGCTTCTCAGCGAGAGAGAGGAGAATGACAGGCGGGCCCTTGGGCATCTTTTCATTTTCACGAATTATTCAAATCTGAATTTTCCCCAAATTTTGGCTCCCAAACTAGACTAGCAAATAAGATTCAAAATTGGCACAATTGGAAAGCTCTTGAAAAGTTCTATCAACTGGCCAACATGCACATCTGGAATCCAAAGGGATTTCAAATGGAAGCTGGTCAAAGTAGAGTACTTTTTAAGCTTTGGGGATTTTATTGGGGCTTCAGATGAATTTCAAAAATCACAAAAAATTCTCCAAAATTCTTATTTCAGAAGGGCTATCCACTGGTATTTTTGGTTGCTCAAGTGGTTATTGGAAATTTTGAGTTCCTTTAGAATCTTGGATTTGACAATTGTTTGAATATTTGAATTTTGAACTTGGTTTGTTTTTGATTTATGTTCAGTTAGTGATGTGCGTACTCGCTGTATCCAGTGACATGGGGTGTCACACTGGCGAACTCGAGTAATCTCCTGACGGCCCGATTTAATAAGCTCTTCTAGTTACTAGGTGGCACAATGCAGAAAGGTTTGCGGTAGAGATGGAGGTCCTGTTGTTGGTGAACTCTGGTGATCTCCTGACGTCCAGATTTCAAGTCGAAAACACATAGGTCGGCATCGTCGTCCTTGAAATTCTTCATGAAGTAAATCTGATTGGACTTGAGCCCTTCGCCGGTAAAAACACGGCGTCCCCAATATCACGCACCCTTCGCCAAACCGTCGCCCTGAAATTCAACTTGTACACACGGATGTCGGCAATGTTATCAGCATGGAAGCTGACGAAGCAGATGTCGACTAGGAAGAGCCGGTCTTGAGACTCGACGAGCCAGTCTCTACAGGCAGAGATCCCCGGAGGGAACTCGACTTGACGGACCTTGTCGTGGCGGAACAAGGGCGACCCGTGCTTTGTGATGGCGAAGTCGACGGCGCACATGTGTTTGGGAGATCTGGTGAAGAAGAGCTTTCCCCGGACGGCGGCGACGCCGGGGATGATCTTTTTGGTCGGAGGGCGGTACGCCGCCGGCAAAGCGTAGTTGCCGATGTCGTACGAATAATGCTTCCAGCGACGATGATCGTCGCCGACGACTCGGCAGTACCACATGTCGGGCGTAGCGTAGGGGAAGAGGACGACGACGCAGGCCGGGTGCGTGGGGTCCTTGTGCGAGAGCAGGCACTTGCAGTGCTGTGTGATGTCGTGCTCGTCTCCGACGTCCGACAAGGGAAGCTTGTCTCCGGTGAGAGGAAAGCCGGCGACGAAGAAGACGACTTGATGATGATGAGCATCCAGCCCTGCGGTGTGGTCCAGGACATGTTGTTGCCTCCTGCTAGGTGATCTTGCTCCGTGATCCTCTCGTGCAGGCTCTGCTTTGACACGCTGAACATGAAGCATCTCGTCGTCTTTGTGCGTCGTCGTCATGGTGGGGGTGGGGTTGGTCGTCGTCGTCAATGTCTCTTATCTGGGCGAGATGGAACTGGTGGCGCCGGCTCCCGTGCCAGGCTTATCTGTTTTACAAGATGGGGGGATCGGATCGGTGTCATAGTCGTCTGCGTTAAGGTCGAAACTTTGCAAGATATACACATGCTTTGTTCGGCCTAATAAAACAACTTAATGGAACCCGTCGTGTGTTGACAGATTTTCTTGACAACGACGACAGCGGCTCCAAGAACAGGAGATCTCTAGCCGTAATTCGTCGAGACGCATCTATACCTGCACTATCGTTGCAGTCATGGAACAGGAGGCGGGCAGCAGCAAGCAGGTCCTTGACTCTTTTGCCATTGCTAGTCTTCGAATACACTGGCCGTGCAGATCATGTTTCTAGTCCAGAAGAAGAAGGCGACGATACTGCCTCTGATGGTCCGGCCCGAGGTTACATGGCCTCCAATAAGAAACTTGTTGGAGTGTGCGCGTATACAGGGGGTCCACCCCATACCGAAAACGACCGGACGTGGGCTCCACCTCTGCAGCACGGCTCCGCGTGCATCACGCCGGCCCCGGCGCGGCTAGAGCAGGCCCAATAAGAATTTATTTGGCTTGGAGCCTCAGCAAAATCCTACGTGAAAGAGAAATCAGCTCTGACAAGGGACCCGACGCGTCTGCCGTCGCCAAGCATGGCACGAGCTCCACGTCGACCGAGGATAGGTTATTACAAGGGGATGTTTGTTGCTTTAGCATTTAACATTTAGACCTCTCACATCAAAGAGAATCTTATTATTTAAGAGTACTAAATAAAATTTAATGAAAAAACTTTTTTACAGATAGGTACATCTTTACGAGACGAATCTAACGAGCCTAATTAATCTATATTTTGTTACAGTGATGTTACAGTAATGTTACAGTACCCAGCGTCTAATCACGGCTTACCTACCTTTGTTAGATTCGTCTCGCGATTTAGACCAGGGATTCTGCAGTTAGTTTTGTAATTAAACTTTATTTAATACTCTTAAATGATAAAATTCTTCCCTCTAAATTTTAGACCTCATACAACGAACACTTCCCAAGCTTGGCGGGTGATGGAGGTGGATCGGCTACACATCATTGGGCTTGCTTGCCGGCCGGCATCGCCAATCTCCATCGCTGGCATCAAAAGACCCCATTTCCACCTACCCGGGCGGGCCCAACGGAAAGCAAGGCCGGGTTGTCATAGGATAATATACAAATGGGCTGTACTCTATGTTCCCATTGCACATAACATTGACCTCCAACAATCGCTTGTCGCCGAGCCCTAATACTTAAGCGGTTGCCATCATCCTTGTGACCACACATAAACACACAGATACATTGCTATTTGCTCTGTCCGCGGCTACAGCCTACAGCTCTCTGCTTCTGCACCAGCTCTCTAGTAAGTATTTCTCTATTTGACATCATATTTATTTTGGATTTTCTTTTCCTCCTGCAAAATTAAAATTAGTTGTCGAAAACGCCCTTTCATGTATTAAGTGCAGTGTTCAATTAACTGAACCGGGCAGGCCAGGATTAGCAGAGAAAGATGATGGAGGCCGATACATGTAGCTTCCCACCTATGGACAGACTGCTCCTGAAAGCCGCGACAATGGGTGATGCCACATCGATGAAGCACCTGGAGCTCCATACCCCGCGTATGCTGTTTGGAACAACTCCGCAGGGGAACAGCTGCCTCCACATATCCGCCGCCCATGGCCACGAGCAGTTCTGCAAGGAGGCCGTGGCGCTGGACCCGTCACTGCTCGAAGCCGTCAACGCGGAAGGGGAGACGCCGCTGCTTACTGCCGTGAAATACGGCCATGTGTCTTTAGCTCGTGTTTTGGTCGAGTTGTGCCGTGATCACGAGTTGAGGAACACGGTGATGTGGGCGCAAGACGACGACGGATGCAACGTGCTGCATCACGCCATCCGCAGCGGCCACAGGGAGTTGACCCTGGAGCTGATAGCAGCGGAGCCGGCGCTGTCGCGCGCCGTGAACCAGTATAATGAGTCGCCCTTGTTCATCGCAGCGGCGAGAGATTTCACGGATGTTTGCGATAGGCTGTTGAAGATTCAAGATTCAGCTCATTCGGGACACTGCAATAGCAATGCTCTGCATGCGGCAGTCCATAATGGCAACTCAGGTGAGACGCGCCGCTGTTGTATTAACTTGAATTAGAATTGTTGAATTTAAGAGTACTCCTAATTATGGTGCTACAATACCTGGACCATATATTTGTGACTTTCTTTTCTTTTCCTTTTTTTAATCGATGTTTGTGCCTTTCAGTTATAACTAGAATGATCATGGAGGCACGCCCTTTGTTGGCCAGGGAAGAAAACACCGTCAAGGAGACTCCAGCTCATAAGGTTGCACTTGACGGCAGGACTGACCTGCTAAGAGTGATGTTGGAATACGATTGGTCAATAGGATATCTCAACACCACAGGTTGCGGCTCTCTTCTTATTTGTGCGGCATTTCGGGGCCATATTGATGTTGCTCGAGAGCTGCTCAGCCATTGTCCAGATGCTCCCTATTTCTATGTTGGACAGGCCGGCTTCACAGTTCTTCATCAAGCTGTACAGTCAGTGCACCCGGAGTTTGTAGAATTCATCATCGGGACCCCACAGCTTCGAAAAGTTGTTAACATGCGAGACAGATATGGATATACTGCTCTGCATCGTGCGGTCGAAATGTGCAACCCGAGGATGGTCGCTGCTTTACTGCTTCACCCAGACATAGACGTCGCTGTCCTTAATAACTACAGCAACTCATCAACCTGGGCATTATCCCAGTCCCCTGACAATAGTGACCATGTCAAGACTTTAAACTGGGTACGTACTCCTATAGTCCTATGGGTTGGTCAAGTCCGTTATAGCATACTATTTTATAGTACTACTATTCAACAGCTATCTTAGTAGAGCAATAATTAAGGCTTACTTCTGCCCTGTCATGTTTTTCTTCTTTCGCCCACCCTATACACTTGTTGACTCACACAAAGTCAACCATTAATTGATAATCACAAGGCTTTAAAAACTGCATACTAGTATTTTGATTCCAGCATCAGTCACAAAGGTAACAGAATAGCAGGACAAGAAAATCGCCTGGAGAATTTCTTGTTCCCCTTAAACATTCGGTTTACTGCATACTATGAGCTAGCTCAATGTGCACTTTTGTTGCCTATAAACAAGTTCTATATTTTGCAGAATGAGGTGTCCATGCTTATGTTGCAAGCTAATCCTAAAGACGCAGGATATATTCATAATATCTACATGGTCGTCAAGGATGAAGTAACCAAAGCATCAAGGAAGGATGCCAAGACACTAACTCAAACTTACACGAGCAACACTTCCTTAGTGGCCATCCTCATCGCGACAATAACTTTTGCTGCTGCTTTCACATTGCCTGGGGGGTACAGCAGTGATGCCGGAAGCGAGGGACTTCCAATCATGGCAGGGAAGTCTGTATTTCAGGCGTTCTTGATCTCTGATACCTTAGCGATGTGTTCCTCACTTTCTGTTGCCTTCATATGCATTATAGCAAGGTGGGGGGATCTCGAGTTCTTGCTTTATTACAGATCTTTCACAAAGAAGCTGATGTGGTTCGCGTACATGGCAACTACCACGGCATTCGCAACCGGTTTATACACAGTTGTGGCCCCTCGTCTCCAATGGTTGGCAGTTGTAATTTGTGTGTTGTCAGTTTTCTTGCCTGTTTTTACTTACCTGCTTGGTAAATGGCCCATACTAAAGCTCAGGTATCGATTGGGCCGCGCATTCAAGTCCGAGTTCCTTGATATTGTGTGAAGTCATCAACGTGTGTGTTTGTGTATGCCTTAACCAAGGCCATATGTTCAGTAATCATTAGTATCTTTCAAATATTTGCTTGTAGGTTGCATGTTAATTTGCAGATGGTGCTATGTTGTATTTTGTAATGTGCATTTAAGTGTTATATAAATTATGTGCGCGAGTCAGAAAAAGAAAGGTGTCAAATCATAGTCATCAGAAGAAAAATGGGGTGAGATTTGTGTCTCCCCTTCGGTGGATGTTTCTGGCTCTACCATCGATTTTCAGGCAAAGTTATGCCTTTTGTGCTCTCATTATTCGTTTTATGCTGGGATGGCTTATGCTTTCAAATCAGGTGGCTGTTGCAGCCTTCTCAATGTTTGAAGTCCCCCATCAATGATGTGAGGGAAATTTTATGAGGATCGTGTGGTGCTCTGTTGTCCGATTACTCCGGAGAAGATGATCAGTTCCCTGACGGATTCTCTGGACAAAATGAAATATATTGTAACACATTTTTCCATTGACCACTGTAGTTGTTCATTATTACAACCAAAGAGGTCTCACAAAGTCCAACCAAAGTGCAACTCTAGCTAGGTGGCACAATCCAGAATGGTTTGCGAATGATATGCATGTCCTGATGCTGATGAACTTGGGCAATATCCCGAGCACCTGTTTCCAAATCGAAGATGCATAAACTAGCATCATCCTTGATGAAATTGTTCATGAAGTATATCCGATTTGCCTTGAGCCCTGAAGGAGCTGCCGCGCGGGAGGCCCCCATGTTGCAATTTTCCAAGAGAAACACGAAATCCCCAATATCATGTACCCTGCGCCAACAAGCCTGCTGCTGCTCTGCTGAGAATTCCATCTTGTAGGCACGGATGGCGCCAATATTAGTCGCATCGAAACCAACGAAGCAGACATAGACTAGAAAGAGGTCCTCCTGAGACTCGACGAGCGAGTTGATGCCGGAATTCATCCCTTCGGGGTAATCGACCATTGCGACGTCGAAGTAGCTGAAGTCCGGGTCGTCGTCAGAGGTGAAATCGATGACGCCCATGGTCTCTTTTGTGTCGGTGAAGTAGATCTTCCCTTGACGTGCGGCGACGCCGAAGATGACCCGCGGGGTAGGAGGATCGCGGTACGACTCCGGCAGCTCGTAGTCGCCGATGTCGTACGTGTAGCGCCGCCAGCCGCCGTAAGAGGCGCCGGCGGCGACGCGGCAGCACCACATGTCGGGCTCCGTGCGGTGGAAGAGCACGACGACGCAGGCAGGGTGCGTGGGGTCCTTGTGGGAGAGCAGGCACTTGCACTGCTGTGGGATGTCGTGCTCCTTGCTGATGTTGGGTAAGGGAAGCTTGTCTCCGGTGAGAGGGTTCCAGAGGAAAGCCGCCGACGAAAGGGAAGACGACTTGGTGATGATGAGCATCCATCCCTGCGGTGTTGTCCAGGACATGTTGTTGCCTCCTGCTAGGTGGTCGTGCTCCATGAGCCTCTCGTGGAGGCTCTGCTTTGGCACGCTGAACATGAGCATCTCGTCGTCATGACCGGGTTGGGGCTGGTGGTGGAAGACGAGCAACGGCAGAAGGGACGCCGTCGATGGTGCCTCCGCCATCTTGTTCCGCCGGCGATTGATCAGACGATGGTTCGCTCCTGGGCTACCCTCTCTATTTATTTTGCGGAGAAGAAAGGTCTCTGTCCGAGATCGATCCAGCCATGGATCGAATCTGAGTCGGTGTCGTCTGCGTTAACTTTCTATGCGATGCACTCATATGTTCTGCACTGGATGTTGCGACGGCGGCCCTGGACCTACTAGCCGAGCCTAATTGGCCAGGCCTACCTAGACGAGCCCAATGTGACATTAAGGCTTCAGCTTTCATGTTAACCGACTTGGGCCAGGCCTACCTAGACGAGCCCAATGTGACATTAAGGCTTCAGCTTTCATGTTAACCGACTTGGGCCAGGCCTTTTTCGACGTGCTCAAGTCTGTGTTAAGCTGATGAATGTGGAAGGAAGTAAACAGATCAAGCTGAAGCCTGAACGACACCTGCAGAAAACCTCTGTTTCTCTTTTCCTGTTGCGTGCATGGATTGTCCAGTGGCTAATGCATCATCCTTTTGCGTGTGTGCGCGCGCATCAATTGAGATTTTTTTTTTGAAAAAAAAAGGACCAGAATCAGTTTCAGATTGATGCCATTCTGTGCCAACAGACTAAAGTGGTGTTTTCAGAGTCAAACAACACAGGCTGTTGTAGTAATTAGTTATTACTAGGTGAACATTGGTGGCCTTATTCCACTCCCAAATTTACTCTTCATTGATATGGGAGACTAATTCTTCATCTTTGGTACGGTCAGTACTTGTTTCTCGTGGAGTTTTCAGGTCCAAAATAATAGCCATTAATTTAAAGGCAGTTTTGTAATTACACTATTAATTCCTTCTTGGATTGGAGGCTGACGACCCCTTCTTATTGTTCGATCATCATCTCCTCCTGCTGAAGCCAGGACTCTAATTAATCTGGATTGCCAGCCTTGGATAGAGTGGGCCTAATGGGCCTGACCGTTCTTCGTATGCCTCTCAAATTCAGCCCCAACACGAGGAAGCATCTTTCTTTCCTTTGCGTGCCTATTAATTCCGGGAACATCTGATACTTGTAGTGTGCTAAAAAAAAATGATACTTGTAGTCTTGTAGAAACAGTGAGCTACGTGCAAGGAAGTTTGAATTTGTGTGGAGCAACTGCCGCCCACTTGTGTGACCAACAGCTTCAATCGCAAAAATGTAGGACGACCCATGAACAAGACTAACAATTTCATTCAAAAACTATAAAATGATCACCAATCACCATCCTCAAGATGGACATGCTGTGAATCACTAGGAAGGGCATTTCTCTTTTACATTATTGTCCAGGATGATGACGCCCAGGCTATACACGTCCGTCTTGGCGTTCGCCTTCTTCAGGTTCGACAGCTCCGGCGCGCGGTACCCCAGGGCGCCCGCCCCGCCAGCACCTTGGAGTTGGCCGCCGCCGTCATGAGGCGCGACAGCCCGAAGTCGGAGATCCTGGGGTTGTTGTGCTCGTCCAGGAGCACGTTGCTGGCTGTCAGGTTGCCGTGGATGATGCTCATGTCGTCGTGTAGGTACGCCAGTCCGCGGGCCGTGCCCTTGGCGATGATCATCCGCGTCGCCCAATCCACCGGCGTGTTCGGAGCGCGAGCTGAACCGCAACAATGCAAGCGTCAGTACAGGATCATCAGAGTTTCAGGTTCACAAGTGTCAAAACAGCTTCAGAGTTTCAGTTTCACAAAAGTGTTTGTCAGGGTAAAAAGTTCAGAAACATTCTGAAACGTGAGCAATGAAAGTTCAGTCCGGAACAACAACAAGACATTTCAAGCTATGTTTGAGTAATGCAGAAAGCAGCATGCAGGGCCTGAACCGTACCAGTTAGTCAGTTGATTGTGCTGACATTAGTCGGTTTGACCTGACCTGATGATCGATCATGACAGTGTCAATGCACAAAGCAGCATGCAGGGCCTGACTCAGGCTGTTCGGCAGGCTGCGGCTGCGGCTGCAGAAAAATAACTGCGAACACTGTAGCGACTGCAGAAACACTGTAGCGGCTGCAGAAGAAATAATTGAAACACTGTAGCTGCTGCAAAACAGCTGCTGCAAAGCAGCCAGGCGAACAGGACTAAAAAGGACTGCATCTGAGACATAACATAACTCGACCTGCCGGGGGTAAGACCGCCCCCGACGGCATTTGCTTAAGGAGAAGAACCTTCTCACGCAGGCCGAGAAAACCCCCGAACCCCCTTCCCGACCTTACACAGGGACTCAGCTGGCCGTTGTGAGCTCCGACGCGAGTCTTTACCAAGTGCTTTGATCCGGAGAGGGCGAGGGGATTTTTTTACACTGCAATGAACAGTACCATCTCTGGCACTGTTCACTGCAGCGCCCGTGCCGCAGCTGGGACTCGATCCCGGGCCGACAGGAGCGAAGCTCCCGGAGCCCTCCGTCTCTGGCCACTCGGGCGTCCCAGCGTTGGCTGAGACATAACATAACAAGACATGAGTTCCTGTTTCAGTGTTTAATTGCAGAGTTTTAGTTCAGAACTCAGAAGGGTACTGAATTGAAAGGAATGCAAGATTGGTACAAATTCATCAGCACATTTCAGTAAGTTTGAAGAACGATGATAGACAAGTACTGAATTTGAATGTTTAATTCGTCAGTTGTGAAGCCCAAAATTGCACAAATTGCTAGTAGCAGTTTCTCTTTCACTGCTTCACTACACAAGTTGAATCTTACTACTGAACTTCATATGGTCTGAACTAACATAAGATTCTTCAGATGTCCTAAACTGACAAACCAAAAGTACAGCAATCAAAACATAAGCAATCTTCAGTTGTACATACTAACAGAATATCACCCTTTTGTGATGGCTGAATCAGTAAACGATCAGGCAACATAACATGGAGCAGAGTCACATGGAGCAGAGCTGAACAGAGCAAAAAACATAGAGAGCAGAGCTGAACAGAGCAAAAATCAGAGAGAACAGAGTAGGGAATTTCTCACCGTGGAGGAAGGCAGAGAGGCTGCCCTTGGGCATGTAATCGAAGACGAGCAGCTTCTCCCCCGTTGGTCCCAGGGAGTACGGCAACATAACACGCATTATGTGCGGCAACATAACACGCAGTCACATGGAGCAGAGCTGAACAGAGCAAAAAAACAGAGAGAGCAGACCTGAACAGAGCAAAAAACAGAGACGAGAAATCTTACCGTGGAGGAAGGCGGAGAGGCTGCCCTTGGGCATGTAATCGAAGACGAGCAGCTTCTCCCCCTTGGGGCCCAGGTAGTAGGCCCTGAGCGCCAGCAGGTTGGGGTGCCGGATCTTGCCGAGCACCGCCGCCTCGGCCTCGAACTCCTTGTGTCCCTTGGTGATCTTCTCCCTGAGCCGCTTCACCGCCACCAAGCTGCCGTCCTCGAGCGTGGCCTTGTACACGGTGCCGTACGTGCTCTTCCCCATGATCTCCGCCGTGGCGCACAGCAGGTCGTCCGCCGTGAACGCCAGCGGCCCGTCGAAGTGCACCAGCTTCCCGCCCACGTCCCCGCCGGACTCCGCCGACTCAGCCGCTGGCTTCTCCCCGCGCCCGCCTGCAGCCGCGGCGCCACCAACGCCGCCGGCCTCCTTGCCCGCCGCCTGCTTCGCGCTCCTGGTGCCCGCAGAGGAGCTGCTCTTCCTTGTGAGGAAACAGAGCAGGAGGCAGCAGAGGAGCAGCAAGAGGAGGGCGCCGGCGACGATGCCCACAATGATCAGTATGAGCTTCTTCTTCGACTTGCCGTGGCCATTCCCTCCTGTGCTCCCCTGCGCGGGCGACGGGGACGCCGGGCAGGGCGTGGAATCAGAGTAGCCGCAGAGCTCTTCCCCATGATCATGTCATGACTATTAATCCACTTGAAGCAGAACAAGCAAAGATGATTGTTGAGACGGCCGAGGATCCCTTTCAGCTACCTGAGAATATAGAGATTGCTGGCACATATAAGAACAGCAGCACTAGCAACATTGACATCACTCCGAAATCACTGGATGCCCTGGGTAGACCGTTCAAAAGGATCTACTTCAAGAAGAAGAACAGAGCTACAGACCGTGAGCTGATAATCACAGAGCATGTTAACATCTTCACACAAGTAGAGGAGGAATACACCGATCCAGCAAGTCAAATCTCACCGAGGTCTCAGGCAAAAATGAAGATCATCTCAAAGGAAAAAAAGAGGACAGCAATGATAGTGCAAAGTCCCAAAAGAAGCAAGAGAGGAGAAGGTCGGCATGATGGCCGCAAGCCGAGATTTGTTATCTCAGAGGGACCCATCACGAGGAGCAAGGCCAGGGCCAGCAACATCTCACGTGCTCAACTCACTGGTAAACTTCTCCCTATTCTCCCAACTGAGGTGGAATTTGCTGGACCCTTTGATCTGATCTAATGCTTAGAACCATAGTCAACATACCCTGAAATCCGAGTGTGTGCTTTACAGCAGGTGGCAACAACAAGATGCGGCTTAGCTCCTTTGGAGGTCTCGGCCGAGCTGCTCCTAGACGCCACATCTGATCCTATGCCTGAAGAAGGGAGCAGCATGCTTCAGTCCTTCACAACTTAGTGTTCAACAGGGTATATGCCGTGTTAGGTTCCGTAACTGGCAGCAGCAGTTAACAATTTCATTTGCGACTATGTGGTTATATTTAGTGGTGGCTGGTCAGACGATGCCGCAGATTGTGGCCAACTTATATTCTCAACACCTGCAAAAATATGGGTGTCTGCGTGTAAATTAGATGACGATCTGTGATGATGGTTATTATTTGTCTTGTGTGCCTTTCTCTTATTCTCTGGTATTTTACGGATTGCATGGTGCTGCTTTCTCACCCGTCTGGTCCTGATAGAACTCACAGGCAGCATACAGGGTTGAACGTCTGGCACGATCATATATGATTGTGAGGCAACCAAGATTGGGTACTATCAATGGGCGCTGATTTGTCATGGTACAAATTTGGGACTCCACATGTCGAGCATCACATGAGCACCATGAGGATGCTTCTGAATTTTTTATGCAATGACAGATCAATATTTGTACTGGATTTGAATTGTGAATAAAATAGCAAAAGGAGCAATGAGAAGCAACTCGAATTTCTACCATAAAACACAAGCCTGAAAATAATTTACTAACTAATATATTTCAGACATGAACCATGAAAATAATTTGTGATTATTGAGCAAAGGAAAACTAGGAGCTTTTTTTTTTTGCTCTTTATTATTACTAGTAAGTACATACTAAACCGAGCTTGAAGAGATTATTATCTAGAAGGTGGAGGAGCTTTTGGGGGCTGTGGGCGACCTAGAAAATCAAGTACGGCCAATGCTTGGGATGCACCTTCCACTCCAGTCGCTTTCCTCACAACTTTAGCGAGCCCTTTCGGGCCTGTCCAGCCTCTGCCGCGAGCCCAGTTGAGTAGGAGGTATGAGAGCTTGGACCAGCAAGCAACGTAGGATGCTTGTTGCTTGGTGATGTGGGTCTCCTCCTCCCAGCGTCCACTGAATTCTTGACGGATCACCGTGAAGCGCATGGCTTCAGAGATCATCACCACGAACCGTACCATGGCTCGCCTGACGTCATCATCAGTGGTCGTGCCAGCTGGGTTGTAGCCTGCAAGCGTCCTGGCGGCTCCGATAGCAGACTGCTTTCCCAGGGGGACCGTGGTAAGGAACAAGTGAGCGTTAGATTGATCTAGAGGAAGTCCAAGGAGATCGGCATAGTTCTCTTTGATCGCTAGGGTCCTACTTCCCGGTAAACCTTGGAATTGTCCAGTGTTTCCTGAGAGCTTGTACCAGTGGCCGGCGCTGTTACTGAAACCAAGAACGTAGAGATCGTCGTGTGCTATTGCCAATGTCGTCTCTGTTGCTTCATCAACTCTGACATGGAGCATAATCCATCTCAGTGGCTCATCGTAGAAATCAGGGCGCCGCGGGCCCAGGACAAATCTTCCTTGCACATCAGGTGGGTCGAACGGCGGAGTGCTCGTCTGCCGAAGATACGTGCTTAGCTTGTTGTATAGGTCAGCGTGGGTCTCAGTACTGAGGTCGAAATCAATACGATCCTCTGGAGGAGCTTGTTGGGCTGATAACTGAGCAGAGGCTACTAGAAGCACAGAAACAACTAGTACTAAGCGCACCACATCATCCATGGCTAATTGTTTCCACCTCCGATCCTCCTCCTCTTGCTTGTATTTTTATAGTACACGCACGCACGTATCCTCCGTCTCCTCCATCTCTTTTCCATATGTAAAATGTAATTTGCAGCTGTCTTGCATGATTACGGAGATCACGTACGGTGTGATTTGCATTCCCTTGCTATTATTAGAAGATAATACTAATTAACCATCCAGCGATTCGCTTCCTCAATACTAATTTTGTTATGTGCCCAGCCCAACCATGGTAATCAAGTAATAAATCAATTATTCTCTTTCATTTCTCTCCCAAATTAATTGTGTATATATGTAGAACTATTTTTAGACATCGATCCCAAATTAATTGCATGCAGGCAGCAACGATCGAGCTGTTGCCGTGCTGGCAAATATAATGATGCCATTCATTACATATAGGGAGGAGGGACTGCTGATCGATCGATCGAGCACCAAATTAAAGCTGTAGGCCAAGAAGATGAGATCGAATCAAAACTAGTATTTTCGATCTGCAGCCCGGGCGATGGAGGAGGATCTGCAGCTACCTGACGACATGGTGGCCAACATCCTGGGCCGCCTCGCGCCGTGCAGCCTCGCGGCGTCACGCTGCGTCCGCAAGAGGTGGTGCGCCATCATCGACACCCGACGCTTGCTGCGAGCCGACCTCCTCCCTCTCCATCTCGATGGCTTCTTCTTCCTCGGCGCGGAGCTCGGCCTCGATTTCGGTCAGACCTACTTCTTCTCACGCCCCTCCGCAGGGCGCCGAATCTGCGGCCACCTCCACAACCTGGTCGACGAGCACGACGATCGCTGGATCTTGGATCACTGCAGTGGCCTCCTCTTGCTCTGGGAGCGGGTAGTTAACCCTGCCACAAGACAATGGGTCGCCTTGCCTCCCTTCCCGGAACTCTCAGACTCCTTGTTCGAGAGCTATTACCTTGCATATGATCCCCTCGCATCGTCACCACAGCACTACGAGGTGCTTCTTTTTCCCACCCACCGCATACAAGAAGAAGCCAACAACAACAGGTCATCTGCAGAGTGCTGGCCACCATCGCCCTTCACAATGCACGTCTTCTCGTCAAGGAAATGGAGGTGGGAGGAGAGGTCCTTCGTCCGGGAAGGGACGGCCATTGCTGACATGCCACGCCCCGCTGATTATTCACAAGAAGAACAGCAACTTCGCCACACCGTCTATTTGCGAGGAGCACTTTATGTGCTTTGCCAGAATGACTCTGTTATGAGGTACTCCTATGTTCATTTCGTTGTTTCGTTACTCCATTGTCTGATTCTATCTATACATGATGAGCCTGTATTATAGTACTAATATAAAACACACTGAACTTCAAAGATATATAGAAGATGATTGTTGGACTTGAATCAATCAAAGATATAATATTTTACTAACATGAGCTGATGAGCCTATATTATAGTACTAATAATATAAAAACACACTGAACTTCAAAGATATATAGAATGATGATTGTTGGACTTGAATCAATCAAAGATATAGTAATATTTTACTAACATGCTTTTCATCACTAATCTAATGTTTGCAGAATAACCATGCAGAACGACAGGTACCAAATGATTGTATCACCGGCAGAGAACAAAGTTGGTGTTGCTTACTTGGGAAAATCACAGAACCAGGTGTATTATGTATCACTCTCAGAAGAGAATAGATGGCCCCGGTTTCGAGTTTGGTTGCTTAATGAATCATACAGTAGGATGGAGTGGGCTTTGAAGAACGACATCAGCCTTCAAGCCATGGTGGAAAATTTCCCTACTGATTACACTGCTAGATACATCACACCTTGGATCCTTAACTACCAAAAGGATGTGAGCCAAGCATGGACCGAAAATGACCCTGAATGGGACTTTGAAGGTGGTATCGTCCTTGATGAAACCGACGATGATAATGCAATAACGACATGCTACAAAGGAATTATTTTCCTTGGATTTCATCCTTACAAAGAGATTGCCTTCTTTTTGGTATCCTTCTCAAGAGTAGTATCTTACCACTTAAATAGCTCAAAGGTCCAAGAGTTGGGCATATTAAACAAAGGCATAGTAAAATCATTTCCATATACATCATGCTGGGTTGGGGAGTTATTTGAAAACAATTAGCTCATCAAATTAAGATCATTGTTTGGAACTTTTTGCCATATACTGCTATGTTATTACTAAATAAAATCCATACAGAACATGTGGAAAGAGTTATTATTATTTAATAATAATTTTAATTAATTATCTGTGCGTCATGTTTTGCTTTTATTTTTTTGTGGTGCTAAACCTTGTTGAATAGGGTGTGTTTGCTTTGTTTGAGGTACAAACGGTGACAACTTAGTATGTGATGATTCCACCATGGCTGATTGTACTCTGTTCTACGTATATATTGCCCATGCCACAAAAATACATATTTAATTAGTTGAACATCATCAAGCTGGCTAACTTGAGGTATATAGTATGTACCGTGGCGCGAACAAGAGCCCAGTTGATGCCATGGAAAAGGGGAAATATTAGAATGGCATAACATGTTCAGAGACTAATTACAGTGGGTATAATAAGCCCCTCTGGTTAGGTGCCACAATCCAGAAGGGTTTGCGAATGATATGCATGTCCTCATGTTGATGCACTTGGGTAATATCCGGAGCTTCTGTTTCCAAATCAAAGATGCATAAACTAGCATCATCCTTGATGAAATTGTTCATGAAGTATATCCGATTTGCCTTGAGCCCCAAAGGAGTTGCCGCGCAGGATCGATGGTAGAAAAAGTGACTGAGATTACTCAGATTAGCAATCTCAGTCACCTCAGAAAGATACAACTGATCTTTGGTTAATATTTGACAGGCAAGGCATTTGGTTCCAATTGTACTCTGCTGTGCTGAGCTGTTGGCTGTGCATGAACTCATACAATTTTTTTTTTGACGAAACTGAACTTATACATTTTGGTAGCACAGGGATAATCGCTTCACAGATCAGCTTTTTTATTACCTTGTAGTGCACACCAATAAGAATTTTGTTCCTTGCCTCTCCTACAAATGGTCCTCGAAAGTTCTTTTGCCCACTTTATTCTTTTTTCTTTTGCCCAGAGACAGGAGAAAGAAAAAGACTTGTTCTGTTCTTCCATCAGCTGGATCGGACCTCGGAGTTAACAGCAATAGCCACGTAAGGTATATGTGCCACCATGCATTCCTGCCGCACCGCTAACTGAGCTACAGCATATATAAGGCAACCCATTGCTTCCAAATGATCAAAATACAGTCCGACACCTCACACACTACGTCTCAAGGTTGAGCGGACGTGCCAAATTAAGGAGGCGAGGAAGCAACAGGTGCGTGCTCTCACAGAGTCACAGTCACCATTAAAGACATGCGTTTCTATTTCATTCAGAGTCTCCATGTTTGCCATTATGAAAAACTGATCAATCATGCCATTATGAAAAGGAGTCTCCATATTTGCCCTCAAATCTTAGAAACTCTTATGTTTGTTCGAGAAAATAAGAAAAAAAATTACCCATGACCCATCACTTCCATTAAAAAATTAGACTTTTTGAAAATACCCTCTGAATGTTTTAAAATTACCAGTCATTAACATTATGAAAATCTATAGTCCAAAATATCTCCAAATATTTTAAAAATTAGTCACCATTACCATTAGAAAATTTACCACCTTGATAGCAGGAAAATAAATAAACTAAAGCATTTATTCTGAGGGACTAAATAATACAAGCTAGATCTTAATCTGACTAACATGGCAGATGCCAGAGGAGATAATATGGGAAACTTAATACATGCATACAAGAGAAATAGAGATTTGGAATTTCATGACGTAGAAGGATTTTCGGAAACTTTAACACATGAGGAGATTGATCTTAAAGCCTGTGTCATGCTTGCCTACAAATTTCTTGCCGAGATATAATAATATCACGGCTGTACCGTGATAGCCGTCAATTTCTTGCCGTGGAAGGATATTATCATTCTTGGCAATGGATTTTCTCACAGATCCAAATACTTGCTCGATTGACAAATATGTTTCACATGTTTTGAAAGTTACCTGTCATTACTACTAGGAAAAATCGCGTGAAATATTTATATACAAATTTATAAATTATGTATTATCGTTAGTACTCCACTTCGTATTTTCCCTTTACATTTACTAGCTACTATCACATTTGATGCGAGTAACAAGTAACAAAAAAACAATCTTCTAATCCTCTTGCTGCTGCCCTTGTTGGATGTACAAGAAATTGGGTTCTGTACCACCAGCTGTGCCTAAACGAACTCGGGGGTCAGATTGAACAATGTGTGTACCTGCATTCAACGCTTTTGGTAAATTAGCATAAGATGTATCAGCACTTTTGGCCTTCATTACAGAGAAAAAAACGATATTACTGAAATCCAGCATCAGAACCAAGTGCAAGCATATTAAAACTCCAAAGCAAACTTATAATGCTTTATAGCGGAACAGAAAAATGGGTCTATTTGAGCTCTTGGTTGTTGTAGAAATCAAATCAGAAAAATTTCCATCCATACCATCACTTTTGGTGCATACATTACAATGACATGTAGGACCCAACCCCACATGTCATTGACTAAACTGATGGGACAGATGAAAATTGCTTCCAAAGTGTTGGTATGGATGTGAATAGCCCTGTCTTGTTGGACCGTAACTTATCGGTGTCTTATTCAAATCAAATATTGATATGTTGAAAACTCATGTACAAAAGGTTTTTCATAAATAAATGAATCTTCTAATAGTAAAAAAAAGATGTATCAGTCAAACAAAGATTTTTTTTTTGAGAAACAGAAAAAACAAAGAATTGTAACGTTACGGACGCTATTGGGCCCATTTGAGGCCTCGATATCTGTTGTCGTTAACTTGCGGTTCCTGAGGCCTGGGTAGTTTGTTGTCGCATGAGCAGGCATGTGGTTCGAGAAATTCCGGACCGGGCCAGTCCAAGCAAGCGGCCCGTCGGTTGCGTCGACCTGGTCTGATGGTCCGTTTGGGAACTAGCCGTTGGGAGGTGAATGAAAAAAGGAAAAAGAAAAAAGTTAGAAATGACCGAGAGCATGCTCCCAATTAAGGCAGGGTTGTCATCATAGGATAATATGCAAATGGGTTGTACTCTATGTTCCCATTGCACATAACATTGACCTCCAACAATCGCTTGTCGCCGAGGCCTAATTAAGCGGTTGCCATCATCCTTGTGACCACACATAAACACACAGATACATTGCTATTTGCTCTGTCCACGGCTACAGCCTACAACACTCTGCTTTTGCACCAGCGTATTCGAAGACTAGCAATGGCAAAGAGTCAAGTACCTGCTTGGTGCTGCTCGTGTCCATGGTCGCCGTATGTTCCAGGACTGAGACGAAGAAGAAGAAGTAGATGCGTCTCGACGAGTTACGGCTAGAGATCTTCTGTTCGTGGACCCGGTGTCGTCGTTGTCAAGAAAAAGGATCTGTCAACACATCAAGTTTAAGGCCGAACAAAGCCCGCGTATAGCTTGGAAAGTTTCGGCCTTAACGCAGACGACACTGACACCGATCCGATGGAAGTTCGCGCTGAACATGAGCATCGCGTCGTCATGATCGGGTTGGGGCTGGTGGTGGAAGACGAGCAACGGCAAAAGGGACGCCGTCGATGGTGCCTCCGCCATCTTGTTCCGCCGAGTCGCCGATGTTGTACGTGTAGCGCCGCCAGCTGCCGTAAGCGACGCCGGCGACGACCCGGCAGCACCACATGTCGGGCTCCGTGCGGTGGAAGAGCACGACGACGCAGGCATGGTGCGTGGGGTCCTTGTGGGAGAGCAGGCACTTGCACTGCTGTGGGATGTCGTGCTCCTTGCTGATGTTGGGTAAGGAAAGCTTGTCTCCAGTGAGAGGGTTCCAGAGGAAAGCCGGCGACGATGATGGTGCATCATCGGCGGCGGACTTGATGATGATGAGCATCCAGCCCTGCGGTGTGGTCCAGGACATGTTGTTGCCTCCTGCTAGGTGGTCTTGCTCCATTGAGCTAGAGCTTGAGGACTTGTCCACAGGCAAATCACAAATATAAAATTACATATATTGTCATCAAAGAATGGTGATTCTTCTTGCTACCACATTTAGACCTATCATCTTGATTTCAGCTAAAAATACTATGATTTATTGTACTCAAAATGTACCGTATGCAGTACTCGGAGACACATATGCAGTATGATGAATCTTCTTCATCAGTGTGGTAGACCGACGGCTCTGCCACAGAGTATCGCGTTTGTCGCAATGCTGTACTCGTTGGAGAAGCTCTGCTGCGCTGTCCAGACCCTGAGGTATAGCTGCTGGCCAAGGTATTGCCGGTCCCAACAATTACCAGAATTCAATGAAAGTTCATCAATGATCATTGATCAGAATCCAGATATTCTTCAGTAAAACTCATATATTTTCAGAGTTCAGAGATTGTTCAATTAAAGTTTTGCTTACGTTCAGAGTTCAGAGATTGTTCAACACATCAAGCAAGGCATGACCTTCCTTCCCCTAACGTGAGCGCAGCTTTTTAGATGCAGGACTCGGGCTGCTGGCTTCAAAGGCAATGACATGACCTAATTTATTTGTATCTACTTGTACGTACGAAAAGAATAGAGAAGTGATTCCAGAAATGCCAAGAAGCAAGGAACCGCCGAGTTGCCTGCGTCTGTACCTTGGAAAAGAACAACTATAATTTTTTTTTAATGAAAAAAGAACAGCTATACTCCAACGATGTATGCTTCCATGCAAAGTTTGGATTTCGGTCCGTTGAGTGTGTCGCAAGCATTGGATAAAATCACAATCTATTATATATAATTGACGAGAAAAAGGAGCCATCACGTTCACTCTAAAATGGTAGAAATTATCACGTTAATTTAAGAAAATAAGAAGAAAAAATTACTCACAACTGCCATTAAAAAAAACTAGACTAAAATATCCCTAAGCATATTTATTTAACGGTTAAAATAAAAATTCATAACTTAATCAATAAAACAAAGGGGAGGACTAGCGAACACATGTAAAATGTAAGATGATGAGCGATCTATATGCAACTAGCAACCACAAACTCAATATTTTTAAGGGAAATTCTTTATCACAAATTCTCTCTCTTCTTCTGTGTCTGTTTTCCTCAGTGGAGAAGCTAGAGTGAAAGTGTAACACCCCAAATTTCAAAGCATTTTAAAAAGGAATAAAAATCACTCCAAATTTAAATTTTTGTCCAACTCTTACCTTGTCACGAATTTTCAAAACAAAATACATTAAATAAATTCAAACCTAGCTAGAAGCGGAAATTTTCTAAATATTAAACTAGTGCTCAAGTGTTTGTTTTCATTTAAAATTCACTAAAAGTTTGAACTTTGGAATTTATAACAAATTAAAACAAATATATGTTAATCTCTAGCAAGTTCATCTCGAATTTTAAACCTTTGAATTTTTTAAACTTGCACAAACTTCACATATGCATTCTCGAGTTCTTGATTTTATGTCAAATGTTTGTTTGATTTTGTCCCAATCAAATTTGAATTCTCCATTCAAATTTGAGTTCATGTTTAATTCCTTTTTCAAATTTGAATTTGCAATCCAAATTTGAGTTCTTGTTTAAATCCCAGAAAAGAAAACCTTTTCCTAATTCCTAACTCCTCTCGGGCCGAATCCTTCCAGCCCAGCCCAGCACCCCCTCTCTTTTATTCTCCTTTCCTCTCCTTCCCCCAGGCCGTAGCCCACCTCTGGCCCAACAATCCCGGCCCAGCCTGGCCCATCACCGCCCGTCGCCTCCCTCCTCCTGCCACCGCCAGTCGCCGCCCATGCTGCCGCCGACGTCGCCCCTCCGTCAGCTCGTCGCGTCATCCACGTGGAGCTCCGTCGTCCCGTCACCTCCTCTCCCCTGTGGCCATGCCTCCGCCCGCGTCACGAGCATGGACTCCCATCCCCTGCAGCGCCATCGCGTCGCCAACTGCCCGGCGACCGACGACCAGCGACCGGAGACCAACGACCATGACTGCGCCTCTCTCCTCCCTCCCCTCTCGTTCGCCTATAAGAAGCGAGTGCGCGACACCCCTATCCTGCTTTCCCAGCTTGCTGCTTCTCTTCCCGAGCTCCACATCTCATCAATTTCACCTTTTCCCCATTTTGCTCCATCGCCGGCCACCGCCGAATTCGTCGTCGAGCAGCCCTCCCTCGCCCTCCTCGCTCGCGCGCTGGCTTCGCGTACACACCCTTCCTCGCCCGTGACCCTCAGCGCAGCTCGGGAAGAACGGGAGCGCGGTCCCCGCCAAGCGCCGCCGCACACCATCGCGCGCGCTCGACGCCAGCCATCCTCCCGGCCCCGCCCCACTCAACCCGTGCGCGCACCGGCTCCACCGCGTCGCCGCGGACCTCCCCGAGCAACACCAACTCGAAGAGGGGCACTTCCTCCTCTTCTCCGTCGAGCGCTGCCGCCTCGCTCCGCGCCTCGTCGTCGCCCGCCTCCTCCGACGCTCCCCGGCTTCGCGCGACCCCCGTGGTGAGCTCCCCTCTCCCTCCTCTCTCTCCTAGTCCTTTCCCCGTCGTGTTTGGCCCACCGGAGCGCCGGAACGGCCAACTCTGGCGAGCCTGGCAATGGCGCCGCCGCCCCCGTCGTCTCTGGCCGCCTCCTACCTCGCCGGAGACGCCTCGGCCATCCATTTCCTAATCGACGGCCCAGATTAGAAGTAGCGTACCCCTTCGTTTGTTTTAAATCCTGGCCCTCCATCTCCCATCCAGCGGCTCAGATGAAACCGGTCCATCATGAACCCGAGCCTGGACCCGGTCCACCAGCCCGTAGACCCGGTCCATGGTTTTCCAGTTCAGAAATAAATCAGGAAAATCCAGAAAATCCCCAGTCCCTGTACTTTTGCAGATAAGCCCCTGACCTTTAGAATAATCCTGTTTAGGTCCTGTCTTTTTACAGAAACAACCATATACTTTTCTGTAATTATACTTTAGCCCCTATCTTTTTGCACCGAAGCCCCTAAACTTTTCTGTATTTACAGATTGGTCCCCAAAACTTTCTGTAATTACATTTCAGTCCCTAAATCCTTTTGGTAATTACAGATATGCCCTTGGTATGTTTCTGTAATTGCACGTAAGCCCCTAGAACCTTTAAATCCTCATATCTTTTCAACCATAGCTCCGTTTTGGGCGATTCTTGCGCCCACGCGTTCGTAGAAACGCATAGTACCCTTTGGTACTACTCTTGGAGCTCTAGAATGGACCAGCAAGCCGTCAATACCTTATAATCTTCCCTCTTTTGATGCTCTTCCATATCGGCAATTTATGCAACGTCAATCTTGTGTGTTGTAGCTACTCGCTCCATCGTGTAGCGTTGAACCTAACCAATCATACAATATCTTTTCTCCTTAAATCCTAGTACCTACCTCTTCGCAACACATCTCAATCTAACCTTGTATGTCGCACGTACACCCTGACTCGCTAGCATTGAACCTACCCACTCCTTCGTGTCGTATCGCTCCAAAACCTATTACCCTAAATACCATGCCGGCAAGTCATGTGGCGTCGCTGTCTCTTGCCGCTAATGCTCATTCACTTCCTAACGTGAGTCTAACTAATCTTGTTGTATTGTTTCACACCAAAACCTAATATATTTTTATCGCAACTCAGCTACAAGTCTAACCTATCTCAACCATCGCTCAATCAACCTTAACCTATTGTTTACCACCAATCCTTACCAAGTTTTGTTATTTATTATTATTCTCGTATTTATGTGGTCTTTCATTGGAGCTTATTGGATTTATTGTTCATTGTTATTTTAATTGCTAGTTGATCTTATCGTTTGAGCTATGTATTTTATTCGCATCCATGCATTCATGCCATACATGATCACGTACACATACCACCGTATACGATTAGCTCATGACAAATAATTAGTAGTTTAATCTTAGTAATTAATCAATATAGTAACTAATTTAATAGTTAATCACCATTAGTTAATACCCTAACCTAAATAGGTAATTAAAGTGACACACCTTGCACTGGTATGCTTGTTGCATGAGCCGTTATATAGGTTACGACCTATATGAGGACTTAGTGTTGCAAGTGTACGAAAAACACGTACACACGCCGTTTCTACCCACACATATGCAAGCATGCACTTATCATGCTTTAGTGTCTCTCATACATATCAAAAGCCTTAGTGCTCGATGCATCGCTCCTTATAGTCTTTTAAGATATTAGAACCCTTTTACTGTAAAACCTAATGCATCATGCATAATTTGTGTTTCTCATCTCTCGTCGGTGTTCTATCGGTTCTTTTGGAGTTAATTGGATCTTATCTGGTTCTTTTCGATCTTTATTTCCTCCGCGGTAGTTTGTTTATACGGTATCTTTTATACGCTAGCCTACGCGGGATTCGAGGAAGAACTAGAGGAAGATCCAGAAGATACAAGCTTCAAGGACGAGCTTCGAGGAAGGACTTGAAGACATTGACCTCGACATAAGAGTCAGAAGATACAAGTTTCTAGGAAAAATCTGAGGACCCGGTTTACGAGGACGTGAAGAAAAAGACTTTAGCGAAGGCAAGCTCTACATCTCCTTGATCATGATTGAACCTACTGTTTTCGCAATGCACCTATAGAGCATACTCTAGTATTATGCATTACTTGCTATTTTACTGATTGTGTAGCTATGGACCTACTTGTTTATTAATATTGATGTCTGTTACTTAGGCGTTAATATCTAAATCCTTGTTTACCCCTTTGTTTACCTGTCACCTTGATAACCCTAGGATAGTTCCATCATTTCTATGATGGCACTTTTACCTTGCTACTAGAATGCTTAGGACCCCTGTAATGTATCTACATTGCTACACTTTACACACATATATGTTTTATAACTGTGTTAAATGAGTTTGGTGGTGTGTGTGATACATATTGGGGTTGGGAGTAGCACAACTGTGTTAGGTGATGATGTTGATGGTGGCGGTGATGACGGGATGGGTTGGATTGCGGGCAAGGCCACTAGTAGATTGATGTTGGTGTTATAGGCCCCTAGTGTGGGATATGGTGCTTGCCCGGTCATATAAGGACCGGTTCTGACGCCCGTAAACATAATGATTCTCGTACGACCACGGAACCCCTATGGGAAGGACCTACCCTATCTTCCTGGTACTCTTGCAAATGCCATCTGGAGGCCAGTCGAGGCAACGAAAGCTCAGGAAAAGGACATAGGAAACGTACCTATGCTCCGGCTCGCGGAACCCGCTATAGGTTACGGGAGTGCCGCCCGTCCTGGTATGTGTTACAGGATCCTGCTATTCGTTACAAGAGCATGACGTACCCTTTTACAGGTGTACAGTGCCAGTGTGTGATCTTTCATGTCACAAGCCCCTGAGTGTGATTTCGTGGTGGAATTGTGAGACTACTCGGAGGATATGGACTAGGCGTTTTGTTACTCTCCGTACAAGAGTGCATAGCCCGTGGGAAAAGATGTACAACCTCTGCATAGTGTAAAATTCATCCGGATGGACGTTGTCACGGCATATGACACATTATTGTTGCGCACGTATGGATTAGCCACTTCTCTCTTTCCTTGGCGTGTGAGTGGGTTGTAGTTAGCCCGTGTTTTGGAAGTGATGGCAAGTGTGCCGGGTCGGTATGATCCTTGAGGTTAGAAGGCCCAACTAAAACTTGGGAACTGACGGGAATGCCCATACTCCTCCAGGGCCAACCAACTAAAATATTGACAATCAATTCCCTGTTTTATCTATGAATCCTTGTCTTGCTTTAGTGAACCCTGCATAAAGCTTGCTTTGCTGCAAATAAACCATATAGCCTCCTCCTTGCTAAGACCAAGTATGCATGTATATATAGCCTTGTGTAGTGTAGGGCTTGCTGAGTACCTTATGTACTCACGCGTTTGCGATTGTTGGTTTAGTAGGAGAAGACTTCGTAGAAGACGACGACGATTGGGTTTTCGGTTCTACCTCTCAAGTGTGTTTGTGGCTTTGGGCCAAGGTTTCCGCTGTCTGCTTCACCGTTAGCTGGTTGGTTGGACTTGGATATTTCCTTGTCGTACCGCCACTAAGGGTCTTATATCAGGTATTATGCTTATTTACCAATTCGAAGTATGCTTTTGATTATCATATCTATGTTATTGTGCGTATTAGCTATTGATCCAGGGACTGATACATGATGCACAACATATTCCAGAAATGGGGTATGACAGAAAGTGACGGAAATGCAATACTTCATGAAAATGCCTAATTTTATTGTGTGCGGATGCATATATGATGGAAACTAGCTAATTGTAAGTAAAATCTTTTATTTTGCGGGTGCATTTGCATCCAGGAACATATACCTAGCTTCGGCCATGGTTTTTCTCCTTGATCTCGAACATATTTGCTTAAGTGGCGGCGTGGGTCGGTTACGTCGGTAGATGAAGCACCTCTTAAAGTAGCTGCAAGGCATCTCTGTGTTACTATTCCACACGGCAAGAAGCCAACTCCTGTGGTATTCCACGCCCTCACGTTTGTCCTAGCAGCGTGAATCACGAAAAGAAACAAACGGCAAGAAGACCGTGCCTTCCCAGTTCCCAGACCTGTGCCTCGGCGTCTCATTTCCCGAGGAATCCATGTAAGCATACATATCCGTCTTCGTTTTGGATTGATCCTCTCTACGTCTCGTTTCTAACCCAAATTAACCTGTTTGGATCGGTTGCAGTATACTAGTTGAGACGCAAATCAGGAGTAAAAACACAAATACCCCTTGCACATAACATTGACCTCCAACAATCGCTTGTCCGAGACCTAATTAAGCGGTTGCATCATCCTTGTGACCACAAATAAACACATAGATACATTGCTATTTGCTCTGTCCGTGGCTATAGCCTACAGCTCTCTGCTTCTGCACCAGCTCTCTAAGTAAGTATTTCCCTATTTGACATCATATTTATTTTGGACTTTCTTTTCCTCCTTCAAAATTAAAATTAGTTGTCGAAATCGCCCTTCCATGTCTTAAGTGCAGTGTTCAATTAACTGAACCGGGCAGGCCAGGATTAGCAGAGAAAGATGATGGAGGCCGATACATGTAGCTTCCCACCTATGGACAGACTGCTCCTGAAAGCCGCGACAATGGGTGATGCCAAGCACCTGGAGCACCAGACCCGGCGTATGCTGTTTGGAATAACTCCGCAGGGGAACAGCTGCCTCCACATATCCGCCGCCCATGGCCACGAGCAGTTCTGCAAGGACGCCGTGGCGCTGGACCCGTCACTGCTCGAAGCCGTCAACGCGGAAGGGGAGACGCCGCTGCTCACTGCCGTGAGATACGGCCATGTGTCTTTAGCTCGTGTTTTGGTCGACTTGTGCCGTAATCACGAGTCGAGGAACACGGCGATGCGGGCGCAAGACGACGCCGGATGCAACGTGCTGCATCACGCCATCCGCAGCGGCCACAGGGAGTTTGCCCTGGAGCTGATAGCAGCGGAGCCCGCGCTGTCGCGCGCCGTGAACCAGTATAATGAGTCACCCTTGTTCATCGCAGCGGCGAGAGATTTTACGGATGTGTGCGATAAGCTGTTGAAGATTCACGACTCAGCTCATTCGGGACACTGTAATAATAATGCTCTGCATGCGGCAGTCAATAATGGCAACTCAGGTGAGGCGCGGGGCTGTGGTATTTAAGAGTACTCATAATTATGGTGCTACAGTACCTGGACCATATACTCCAAGTATTTGTGACTTTCTTTTCTTTTCCTTTTTTGAATCGATGTTTGTGCCTTTCAGTTATAACTAGAATGATCATGGAGGCACGCCCTTTGTTGGCCAGGGAAGAAAACAACCACAAGGCGACTCCAGCTCATAGGGCTGCACTTGAGGGCAGGACTCCCTGCTAAGAGTGATGTTGGAATACGATTGGTCAATAGGATATGTCAGCACCACAGGTTTCGGCTCTCTTCTTACTTGTGCGGCATATCGGGGCCATATTGATGTTGCTCGAGAGCTGCTCAGCCATTGTCCCAGATGCTCCCTATTCACCATGTTGGACTGGCTACACAGTTCTTCATCAAGCTGTACTGTCAGTGCAGCCGGAGTTTGTAGAATTCATCATCGGGACCCCACAGCTTCGGAAAGTCGTTAACATGCGAGACCCACATGGATCTACTGCTCTGCATGTATGCGGTCGAAACGTGCAACCCGAGGATGGTCGCTGCTTTACTGCTTCACCCAGACATAGACGTCGCCGTCCTTAACAACAACAACGAGCCAGCAATCCTGGATGTTAACTGCGTACGCCCCTGCATGCGAATTCAAAACTTTAAACTGGGTACGTACTCCTATAGTTCTATGGGTTGGTCAAGTCCGTTATAGCATACTATTTTATAGTACTACTATTCTCAACAGCTATCTTAGTAGAGCAATAATTAAGGCTTACTTCTGCCCTGTCATGTTTTTCTTCTTTCGCCCACCGTATACACTTGTTGACTCACACAAAGTCACAAGTAACCATTAATTGATAATCACAAGGCTTTAAAAACTGCATACTAGTATTTTGATTCCAGCATCAGTCACAAAGGTAACAGAATAGCAGGACAAGAAAATCGCCTGGAGAATTTGTTGTTTCCCTTAAACATTCGGTTTACTGCGTACTATGAGCTAGCTCAATGTGCACTTTTGTTGCCTATAAACAAGTTCTATATTTTGCAGAATGAGGTGTCCATGCTTTTGTTGCAAGCTAATCCTAAAGACGCAGGATATATTCATAATGTCTACATGTACGCCAGGAATATCGTAACCGATGCATCAAGGAAGGATGCCAAGTCACTAACTCAAACTTACACGAGCAACACTTCCTTAGTGGCCATCCTCATCGCGACAATAACCTTTGCTGCTGCTTTCACATTGCCTGGGGGGTACAGCAGTGATGCCGGAAGCGAGGGACTTCCAATCATGGCAAGGAAGTCTGCATTTCAGGCGTTCTTGATCTCTGATACCTTAGCTATGTGTTCCTCACTTTCTGTTGCCTTCATATGCATTATAGCAAGGTGGGGGGATTTCGAGTTCTTGCTTTATTACAGATCTGTCACAAAGAAGCTGATGTGGTTCGCGTACATGGCAACTACCACGGCATTCGCAACCGGATTATACACAGTTGTGGCCCCTCGTCTCCAATGGTTGGCCGTTGCAATTTGTGTGCTGTCTGTTTTCTTGCCTGTTTTCACTTACCTGCTTGGTAAATGGCCCATACTAAAGCTCAGGTATCGATTGGGCCGCACATTCAAGTCCGAGTTCCTTGATATGGTCTGAAGTCATCAACGTGTGTGTTTGTGTATGCCTTAACCAAGGCCATATGTTCATCAATCATTAGTATCTTTCAAATATTTGCTTGGAGGTTGCATATTAATTTGCAGATGGTGCTATGTTGTATTTTGTAATGTGCATTTAAGTGTTATATAAATTATGTGCGCGAGTCAGAAAAAAAAGGTGTCAAATCATAGTCACCAGAAGAAAAAGGGGGTGAGATTTATGTCTCTCCTTCGGTGGATGTTTCTGGCTCTACGATCCATTTTCAGGCGTAGTTATGCCTTTTTTGTTCGTTTTATGCTGGGATGGTTTCAAATCAGGTGGCTGTTGCAGCCTTCTCAATGTTTGAAGTTCCCCATCAATGATGTGAGGGAAATTTTATGAGGATCGTGTGATGCTCTGCTTCGTCCGATTACTCTGGAGAAGCTGATCATTTCCCTGACGGATTCTCTGGACAAAATGAAATATATTGTAACACATTTTTCCATTGACCATTGCAGTTGTTCATTATTCCAACCAAAGAGGTCTCACAAAGTCTAACCAAAGTGCATCAACTCTAGCTAGGTGGCACAATCCAGAATGGTTTGCGAATGATATGCATGTCCCGATGCTGATGAACTTGGGTAATGTCTCGAGCTTCTGTTTCCAAATCGAAGATGCATAAACTAGCATCATCCTTGATGAAATTGTTCATGAAGTATATCTGATTTGCCTTGAGCCCTGAAGGAGTTGCCGCGCAGGAGGCCCCCATGTTGCAATTTTCCAAGAGAAACACGAAATCCCCAATATCATGTACCCTGCGCCAACGAGCCTGCTTCTCCTCTGCTGAGAAATCCATCTTGTAGGCACGGAGGGCGCCGATATTAGTTGCATCGAAACCGACGAAGCAGACGCAGACGAGAAAGAGCTCATCCTGAGACTCGACGAGGAAGTTGATGCCCGAATTCATCCCTTCTGGGTAATCGACCATTGCGACATCAAAATACTGGAAGTCCGGGTCGTCATCAGAGGAGAAATCGATGACGCCCATGGTCTCTTTTGTGTCGGTGAAGTAGATCTTCCCTTGACGTGCGGCGACGCCGAAGATGACCCGCGGGGTAGGAGGATCGCTGTACGACTCCGGTAGCTCGTAGTCGCCAATGTCGTACGTGTAGCGCCACATGTCGTAAGAGGCGGCGGCGCCGGCGGCGACACGGCAGCACCACATGTCGGGCTCCGTGCGGTGGAAGAGCACGACGACGCAGGCATGGTGCGTGGGGTCCTTGTGGGAGAGCAGGCACTTGCACTGCTATGGGATGTCGTAATCCCCGCTGATGTTGGGTAAGGAAAGCTTGTCTCCGGTGAGAGGGTTCCAGAGGAAAGCCGGCGACGCTGATGGTGCATCATCGGCGGCGGACTTGATGATGATGAGCATCCAGCCCTGCGGGGTTGTCCAGGACATGTTGTTGCCTCCTGCTAGGTTGCCTTGCTCCGTGATCCTCTCGTGCAGGCTCTGCTTTGACACGCTGAACATGAGCATCTCGTCGTCATGGTGGGGTTGGGGCTGGTGGTGGAAGACGAACAACGGCAAAAGGGACGCCGTCGATGGTCTCTCCGCCATCGGCTTGTTCCGCCAAGCCGGCGACAATGTCTCTTCTCTGGCCGAGATTGAACTGGTGGCGCCGACTCACGGGCCGGGCCTATTATTTTTACGAGAGGGTGGATCGGATCGGATCGGTGTCAGTGTCGTGTGCGTTAAGGCCGAAACTTTCCAAGCTATACGCGGGCTTTGTTCGGCCTTAACTTGATGTGTTGACAGATCCTTTTTCTTGGCAACGACGACACCGGGTCCAAGAACAGAAGATCTCTAGCCCCGTAACTCGTCGAGACGCATCTACTTCTTGTTCTTCGTTTCAGTCCTGGAACATACGGCGACCATGGACACGAGCAGCACCAAGCAGGTACTTGACTCTTTGCCATTGCTAGTCTTCGAATACGCTGGGCCCGCAGATCATCGAGAAGAAGAAGGCGCCGATGCTGATGGAACGCTCATGTTTAGCCTCTCGGAGCAGAGCATCTACATGGGTGCCCGGCCCGAGGTTCAGGACAACACGTTGTTCAGCACGCCGCAGGGATGGCTGCTGGTCATCGGAGAAATCTCCGAGGCGTGGCTGTGGCACCCCATCACCGGCGAGACCATCTCCCTCCCGCCCATCCACGACGACCACTTCATACCGGCTAACTGCAAGTGTCTGCTCACCCACAACTCCGTCGCCGATCCGGACTGCGCCGTCGTGCTCCTCGACGTCGGCGACCCCAACATGTGGTTCTGCAGGGTCAGCGGCGGACAGTGGGGGCACCACACCTACGAAATCGGAGGCGACAATGACTATCTCCCGGAAGATTCGGATTCTTCCCCGCTACCACCGTCAACGACGGATATCATCGGCAACGTGGCCGCGATCAGAGGAAAGGTGCACTTCACTTGCATAGAGTCGAGACAAGAGAAGATTTGCATCATCGATTTGGATTTCCCGCCCAGCCATCCTCCTACTGCTGTGTTACACAAGTTCGACGTCCCTAACCTGGAGTTCCCTCAGGACATGTGCTCCGGCAAGGTCTGGTTGGTGGAGTCCCAGGAGGAGCTCTTTGCCGTCTGCATCTGCTTCTTGGATTTTGACCCCGACGACATTGGCGCTGTCCTGGTCTACAAGATGGACTTCTCTGATGAGGATCAGAAGCCGCTAGGCTGGCGCAGGGTGCACGGCGTTGGAGACAGGGTTTTTCTTTTGTCAGGTACAAACATGGCGACCTGGTGCTCTGCAGGAGCGCACGGCTTGAAGGGGAATGCCGTCTACTTTCTCAAGAACTTCAGGTCTGACGATGGGGACTTATGCGTCTACGACCTTCAGGAGCAAACTATGGAGATTGTCCGGGTTCACGATCAGGATTTGGTTCTCGCGCGCACAAAGCCGTACTGGATTAATGTACCGCCCTGTTAATTGTAGTCAGTTTAGCGAATGTCCTTGCACTCGTTCATGCATGCTCTACTATAGTAGTAACCATTGTAACGAATTTGATACAGTATGGCTTGCCTTGTATGGATTTTCAATAAATTTTGATGAATTATGTTTGTTGGATTCAAAGTAAGCATATTGATGGACTTATCGGAGTCTCATTCATATACTGATATGTTGAAAAATCATGTGTAGAGTTTTCCCGTAATGGTACACGCCATAACTATATAGATACACGGTATTAAATCTTTTATCTGTAAAATAAAAAAAGATGTATCAGTGAAACAAAGTTTTTTTTTTTTTTGAGAAACAGAAAAAACAAAGAATTGTAACGTTGCGGACGCTGTTGGGGCCCATTTGAGGCCTCGAGACATGTTGTCGTTCGTTAACGTGCGGTTCCCCCGAGGCCTGGGTAGCCAGCCTGTTCGTTTCGCTGCAGCTGCGGCTGCAGCTGCAGAAAAATAATTGCGAATACTGTAGCAGCTGCAGAAACACTGTAGCAGCTGCAAAAGAAATAACTGCGAACACTGTAGCTGCTGCAAAGCAGCCGCTGCAAAGCAGCGAGACGAACACGCTTGTCGCATGGGCAGGCCTGCGGTTCGAGAAATTCCGGACCGGGCCAGTCCAAGCTAGCGGCCCGTCGGTTGCGTCGACCTGGTCTTCTGGTGGTCCGTTATCTGGGAACTAGCCGTTGGGAAGGGAATGAATAATTAAACGCATCGCCTGGTGTACCGCCAAATCCTCGTGCTTCGCCTTTCGTGGCAGCGCAGGCGGCATCCATCACCACCCCACCGTGCCTGCTCGCTTTCCGCTACTAGCCGTTGCTCTCTCCCCTCCCTTCTCTAACCTCTCCTCCTCCTCCCGCTTCCTTCTTCCACCCAGCAATCGCAGCTGCTCCCTCTTCTCTAGTTCGGCCAAAGGCTTCTCTGTTTTTGATTCCTCTGCTTCGACCAGAGTAGCCAACATGCTGCTGCAGCGACGGCCTCCGTCGCGCCTCCTCTTCCTCCTCCACTGCTACGCTGCAGCAGCCGCAACTCTCCTCCTCCTGCTGCTCGCGCCTTCGCCGGCCGTCGCACAGGCGCAGCACCACCGGCACCACCCTGCCGGCGACGGCGTGATCATCAGCCAGGCGGACTACCAGGGCCTTCAGGCGATCAAGCACGACCTTTCCGACCCCTACGGGTTCCTCCGCACCTGGAACGACTCCGGACTGACCGCCTGCTCCGGCGCCTGGGCGGGGATCAAGTGCGTCCGCGGCGCCGTCGTCGCCATCACGCTCCCCTGGAAGGGCCTCGCCGGCCGCCTCTCCGAGCGCGGCCTCGCCCAGCTCGTCGGCCTCCGCCGCCTCAGCCTCCACGACAACGCCATCGCGGGGCAGATCCCCTCCTCCCTGGGATTCCTCCCCGACCTCCGCGGCGTCTACCTCTTCAACAACCGCTTCTCCGGCGCCGTGCCCGCCTCCATCGGCGCATGCCTCGCGCTGCAGTCGTTCGACGCCAGCGCCAACCGCCTCACGGGGCCCCTACCGGCCGCCGTCGCCAACTCCACCAAGCTCATCCGCCTCAACCTCAGCCGTAATCAACTCTCCGGCGAGATCCCCAAACAAATCGTCGCCTCGCCGTCGCTCCTCTTCCTCGACCTCTCCTACAACAACCTCTCCGGCGCCATCCCCGACGCGTTCGCCGGCTCTTCCTCCTCCTCTTCCTCCGCACTGAAAGCGTCCATCACCGGGAGCTACCAGCTCGTCTTCCTCAGCCTCGCGCACAACGACCTCGACGGCCCTGTTCCGGCTTCTCTCACCAACCTCAAAAAGCTGCAGGAGGTGGACCTCGCCGGCAACAAGCTCAACGGCACCATCCCGGCGCAGCTCGGCTCCCTCCCCGACCTCAAGACGCTCGACCTCTCCGGCAACGCGCTGTCCGGGGAGATCCCGGCGAGCCTCGACAACCTCACCGCCACGCTCCAGTCATTCAACGTGTCCTACAACAACCTCTCCGGCGCGGTGCCTTTCTCCCTCGCTCACAAGTTCGGGCCCAACTCCTTCGCCGGGAACATCCAGCTCTGCGGCTACTCTGCTTCCACGCCCTGCCCGGCGTCCCCGTCGCCGGCGCCGTCCGCGCCGGGGTCACCCGCGCAGGAGGGCACCACTGGAGGCCACGGCAAGTCCAAGAAGAAGCTCATACTGATCATTGTGGGCATCGTCGCCGGCGCCCTCCTCTTGCTGCTCCTCTGCTGCCTCCTGCTCTGTTTCCTCACAAGGAAGAGGAGCAGTGGTGCGGCGGGCACCAGGAGCGCGAAGCAAGCTGCGGGCAAGGACGCCGCCACCGGCGCCGCGGCTGCAGGCGGGCGCGGGGAGAAGCCGGCGGCTGAGTCGGCGGAGTCGGGCGGAGGGGACGTTGGCGGGAAGCTGGTGCACTTCGACGGGCCGCTGGCGTTCACGGCGGACGACCTACTGTGCGCCACGGCGGAGATCATGGGGAAGAGCACGTACGGCACCGTGTACAAGGCCACGCTCGAGGACGGCAGCTTGGTGGCGGTGAAGCGCCTCAGGGAGAAGATCACCAAGGGACACAAGGAGTTTGAGGCGGAGGCGGCCGTGCTCGGCAAGATCCGGCACCCCAACCTGCTGGCGCTCAGGGCGTACTACCTGGGACCCAAGGGGGAGAAGCTGCTCGTCTTCGATTACATGCCCAAGGGCAGCCTCTCCGCATTCCTCCACGGTAAGATTTCTCCTCTCTGTTTTTTTTTGCTCTGTTTCTTGCTCTGCTTTTTAGTATGTTATGTTGCCGCACATAGTTGTCTGAACTTTTACTGATTCAAGCATCGCAAAGGTTAATAGGATTTTAGTTCTGTTAGCATGTAGAACTGAAAATTGCTGATGTTTTGATTGCTGTACTTTTGATTAAGCTACAAAAAACGATTCCTTTGTGTCAGTAGTTCAGAGCTTATGAAGTTCAGTAGAAAGATTGAACGTGTGTAGTGAAGTAGTGAAAGAGAAACTGCACTAGCAATTTGTGCAATTTTGGGCTTCAGAACTGATGAATTAAACATTCAAATTCAGTACCTGTCTACCATCATTCTTCAAACTTATTGAAATGTGTTGATAATTTTGTACCAACCTTGCATTCCTTTCAATTCAGTACCCTTCTGAGTTCTGAACTGAAACTCTGCAATTACACAATGAAACAGCAAGACAGTTGCAACACTTCTTTATCAATTGGGCCGAACAAATGTTGTCTGAGAAGTCATCCTGAACAGATTCGTATCTCCATCAATCAAACATAGCTTGAATGTCTTGTTAACTGATTTGTTCCTGACTGAACTTTCAATGCTTTATATTTCAGAACGTATCTCAACTGTTTACCCTGACACTTTTTTGAAACTGAAACTCTCTGAACTTGTACTGACGCTTGCATTCTTGCCATTCAGCTCGCGCTCCGAACACGCCGGTGGACTGGGCGACGCGGATGATCATCGCCAAGGGCACGGCCCGCGGTCTGTCGTACCTGCACGACGACATGAGCATCATCCACGGCAACCTGACGGCGAGCAACGTGCTCCTGGACGAGCAGAACAACCCCAAGATCTCCGACTTCGGGCTGTCGCGGCTGATGACGGCGGCGGCCAACTCCAATGTGCTGGCGGCGGCGGGGGCCCTGGGTTACCGCGCGCCGGAGCTGTCGAAGCTGAAGAAGGCGAACGCCAAGACGGACGTGTACAGCCTGGGCGTCATCATCCTTGAGCTCCTGACCGGCAAGTCCCCCGCCGACAGCACCAACGGCATGGATTTGCCGCAGTGGGTGGCCTCCATCGTCAAGGAGGAGTGGACCAGCGAGGTGTTCGACCTCGAGCTCATGCGCGACGCAGCCGCCGGGAACGTCGGCGACGAGCTCATGGACACGCTCAAGCTCGCGCTGCACTGCGTCGACCCGTCGCCGTCGGTGAGGCCCGAAGCCCGGGAGGTGCTGCGGCAGCTGGAGGAGATCAGGCCGGGCAATGAGGGCGGCGCCGGGCCTAGCGAGGAAGGGCACGTGCCGCTCTCTGCAGGAGGAGATGATGAGTAGCACGTGGTTTCAGAATCACGGCAAGAAAAGAGACGATAGTTCGGCTAGAGAATTCTTTGATTCATCTCATTCGTACTAGTAGTAGTAGTCGGAAAATCATCCGTTTCTGCAGTTTTTCAGGTAGCTTGTATAGGCAAATATTATTTGCACTAGAACCAATCGCCCTACAAATTACGAACAATAATGTACTAAAAGAGAAATGCCCTTGCTAGTGATTCACAGCATGTCCATCTTGAGGATGGTGATTGGTGATCATTTTGTAGTTTTTGAATGAAATTGCTAGTCTTGTTCATGGGCCGTCCTACATTTTGTTTGTGATTGAAGCTGTTGGTCAGACAAGTCGGCAGTTGCTCCACACACATTCAAACTTCCTTGCACGTAGCTCATTGTTTCTACAAGTATCAGATGCTCCCGGAATTAATCATCAAAGGGAAAGAAAGATGCTTCCCGGTGTTGAGGCTGAATTAGAATCATCTGACCCATTAGGCCCACTCGATCCAAGGCTGGCAATCCTGATTAATTAGAGAGTCCTGGCGTCAGCAGGAGGAGATGATCGAACAAGGACTCTTCCGCATAATTGGGTGCCCTGCCGCCGCCGCCGCCGCAGCCGAAGCTTTCCTGACGACATGGACAAGGACGGAACCAAGGAGGACGAGGAGGAGACAACCATTAACAAGAATTTGAAGCTGAAGAATCCATGTCGTCTAAATTATAGTGTTCTGTCGTCTAAATTATAGTGTATGGACATGATCATCAATCACGTGGAGAACGGTCTGGCCCATTAGGCCCAACCTGCTGTAGCAGGAATCAAGTCAAAGATTTATAGAGAGTTTGCATGCATGCATAGGCTCCATCGCTGGCCACGTATACATTAGGGTCTCTTCGCCGCCGCAACCTCACATTAATCCTGAAGATCAATCGCTGGCTAGAACGTCGCCGGCTTAGGGAGATCAATACGGATGGGGTTGATGCCCCCGGAGCCTGACATGGAGGCGTATGCAGCTGGATCGAGTCCGACCGACAAGGAGCGTGCCCGTTTGATCGACGACGACGACGAGAAGACCACGCACGCCGCCGGATCATCCAAGACAAGGAAGAAGAATAACAAGGTTAGGAAGTACGGCGAGACGACCCTGGCGCTGGGGGAGTATTTTAAGGCGCGGAGGCTGGCCAAGACGAAGAAGAGGAAGACGGTGATGGTGTCGCTGACCAAGGATCTTGCCGAGTACCTGGACAACCACACCCCTTCCCCGCCCGTCCCAGCCTGCCTTGCCAGAGATCCTTTGACACTCTCTTTTCTTGAGGATTTTGCCGCTGAGCACCAGGAGTTTCTTGAAAGGCGCAAGAGGGCGGTCCAGCAGTTCAAGGACACTGGCTTCGCTGAGATCGAGATGGAGCTCTTCGACGACTGCCAGGAGGACAAGGTGTAGAGATCCGTGCGCGTTTTTTCCCCAACCCATGCAGTGCAGGCATCAGTGTCGAACCGTTTGGTCGATCGTGTTAGAATACTAATAGTGGTGCTCAAGTACATTATGCAGAAAAAGTTGCTCCTTTTCTTTCCCTCTGTATGCTATTGTGAAGAATGATACTTTTCATGTTTGTGTTATGTGTCAAAATTATTTTCTGTTTATCCTTTTCCACACACACGCACCACCACCACCTACACGTAGCTATCCCTGTATCACCACGCTTTCTGTCTCAAGGATAGTGATAGTTTCAGACAAAGTGGTCATATCTGAAATCTCTGCTGACAATCCAACATCATTATCAATTGAGTCATCATCAGTCGTTTATAAACAGCCTGCCTGTGTGACTTTGCATACACCATTTTGTGATTGCATAAGGGCCGTTGGACAACTAGGAAGAAGTAGTATGTACAGAACTCGTAGCAGTTCAGAGTTTTTCAATTTGGGCGTTCCAAAGTCCCTTTATAAGGTATGTTATTGCTTTCAAAGGTATTAGATGTCGCGACTTGCCGCTGTTTTAACTCTACCTCCAGAATCATGAACCGTCAAGCTTTATGCAAGTGCCGTGTTCAGGCTGAGTTTGCGAGACAGTACTCTCTGATAGAGACAGACCACTACAACTCCGGTTCTGTCAAAACTGCACAGCTTCGGTCGTTAGAGCTGTCCTACCTGCCGGTTCACTCAAACAACTAACCCATGCAACCAAATCACTGCAGTCACATGTACTTACTCTCTCATGCAGGTTGGCAATTTAATTTCGTTTATTTGTAAGGTGGCATTCAGACTTCAGCTTGACCTGTTTACGTGGCGATGAATGGCAATCAGCCTGAAGATTATCAGTGTTACTAAGTGACTAATTATTCGTGCCCTGATGTTGCAAATGTCAATAAGTGCTGCTTTCTGTATATACCAGATTGTTCCTGGACACCCTAACTCATCACTCATCAGTGGTGCGTGCCGAACATCTGACCTAGTTAGGCGCTTTGTATTGCATATGTCAGGCACTCTGGATTGAAAGTTTGCTCTTCCCTGAAGATAGAGGCAAGCATGATCGGAACATTGTTATGTGTTGCTACACTACATTCCCTTACAGGCAACGAGCTATGATTTGTGGCAGGCAGCTCTCCTAAGTCTGGAGGAAAGATGTCATGAATACTTGCCAGTTGATCACAGGCTCAAAATTGTAAGCGCAGATCATTGCTTGCAACATTTCTGATAGAAATTGTACTATCTAATATAAATGCTTTCTGACAATGCTTTCCCTTCGATTATTTCCATTAAAAAGGTTAATAAAGGAGATATCGCATCTGCTCCATTAGTAGGATTCTCATTACATAGCACACTCGGGTGGAAGCCCATTGGACTGTCATTCAGTCGCAATCTGCTTGTTGGTTGCACAACTGCACACTCTCATTGGCTCCCAACTTCAAGCTAACCGTGTGACTTCTCAATCATCATCAGCTCTCAGTGTTTCAACTAATCACTAGTAGCATTATATTATCTCACTGGGTAAGTGGCCATTTGGTCTTAGTTATATTGAGATTTGTCTCGCATGCCATTCATTACATCGCCGACAAAGTTCAGACCTAAGCATGATCAATCAAGCAGTACTCAAATTTAAAGCCTGCGATATTAAAAGAAAATAAGAAATCTAACGCCACGAAGTCAGTTCTAATCTTTTCCTCCCTTAACATTGACGAAAGTTGAAGAAACCTGCGGGGTACGCTTGTGCCAGCATGTGAACCATCTTTTCGTTTTTGAAGGACATGTTGTGGAGCATACAAGTTGTTACATGCCTCCAGAATAGCATAACGCTACACCTCAACCTCGGCTTAAAATATATGTTTTTGTCTTTTTCCATCAACCAAATCTCCCTTTTATACCAAATTGCATATTCCTTCCTTCTCAAGATTGTTGCACTGTTCTTCTGATTTGACTTTAGGGTGCCTTGAATTGTAAGAAACAATTTGGTGCCTAAAGGATTTTGTCCAGTGAAGCTATGAACAGTAATTCAATTTTTTTTTCTTTGCGAAGAAATTCAGTTTGTGTTTGTGCTGGCTAACACAACACAGCATGCTCTTGTTGACCAGTCGTTTTACTTTTGCCAACCTCAGCTCGTTGAAATGAATCATTTGATGGAACAAATATTTACAAAGTCACGTTTTCAAGGTAGGACCAGACAATAATTTGTTTACGTTGTGCTGAAGAGCAATAACGACTTTTAGCACCGTTCAACTGTTTGTATTCACGTGATTGATAATCCACAAGTGCAAACTTGTACTGAGAATTTCTTTCATATTTAAAACTACTGTAAAAACCCTGTGGAAGATTTATACAATATATAGATTTGATATAATAAAGTCAGTCTTTGGGGGTATACCACCACATCTCATCTAGTGGTGCAAGCAATAAAAGGGAGACGATCTAGACGCAGTGATGTCTTTTTGATCTCTTGCGCATATAAATGTTATTGTGGTCAGATAGTGGAGTTACACCGCCATGTAAATTTTTGGAGGCACAAGTTCAACAACTCGTAGTGGAGTTACACCGCCATGTAAATTTTGGAGGCACAAGTTCAACAACTCGTACCAAAGCAAAGATTCAGTTAGTTATCCTGGGAAAGCAAGGATGCAACAAAGAGTGATTCATGCAGCATTTGATTCGATAGTCAAAAGGAAGAAATAAAGTTGCTAGCACCCACCCTTTTCTCCTTGCCATTGACCTTTAGATGTTGAGAAAAAAAAATCATACAGGAAAAGAATTAGGTTTTTGGTTCTATAGACAGATTTGACAAAAACGAAGGGTTCTTTTTGGTAAGAGATGAAACATTGGTGGGACTACTGACTCCACAGGCTATCATTAGTTAATTCCAGATGAATGATTCTCATAATGGAAACATGCCCTGCATAATTTGAAATAAACCATGTGATGCAGAATGATAATGCTAAGATGCAAGTTGCAGACAACTACTAACTTTTCTGATGAACTGGAAAAAAAAAATTGTACTCATATTTTTAGTGTGGTTTCAACTTTCGAACACCTTCGCTTTCTCTTCGTTTAAAACTACCGCAGCCTATCACGTTTGATTTTATATGGAATGAGAATACAAAATTAAGCTCATGATGAAGCTTTTGCGTGTTGATTCACCGATGCAGTTAGCTAGGGAAACAGAAATAGCTTCTGAATTCCATCTATGAGTACGTGATCTGTAGCCATCTCACAAAACCACCCTGGGCTGCCTCTGCCTGCTCCCCTGCTCCTATATAAAGAGAGCTGGTCGCTTACATAATCGTATTCGTGCACACAGCTGAGCCTTGCAAGCAAGGTTCAGCCATAGAGCTATAGGAACTCGGACATTCAGAATTAGAGCAGAAAATGCAGGCAGCGTTCGGCATGTCGAGGTCAGCAGGCAGCATTCCCCTGCTGTTGTTGGTGGTCAGCCTTGCTCTGCTCTGCTGCTCCGTCACTCTTGCCAAGCAGCAGTACTATGAGTTTGTGGTAAGTAACTGCTTTACACTACTGCATGCAAATCACTCTGACAATAATCTGATCATGTGCTGTAAGCTGTAACGTATCATCAATCTCCCTGCATGTACAAATTAAACGATGCATATATATAGATCCAGGAGGCGGCGGTGACGCGGCTGTGCAACTCCCGGGAGATCATGACGGTGAACGGGCAGTTCCCGGGGCCGGCGTTGGAGGTGATGGAGGGCGATTGCCTGGCGGTGAAGGTGACGAACAAGGGTGCCTACAACGTGACGGTGCACTGGCACGGCGTCCGGCAGATGAGGACGGGCTGGTCCGACGGGCCCGAGTTCGTGACGCAGTGCCCCATCAGGCCCGGCGAGAGCTACACCTACAGGTTCACCGTCGCCGGGCAGGAGGGCACGCTGTGGTGGCACGCCCACAGCTCCTGGCTCCGCGCCACCGTCCACGGCGCCCTCATCATCCGACCCCGCGCCAAAGTTCCCTACCCCTTCAACAATGGCAAGCCGCCCGCCAGGGAGATCCCCATCATCCTAGGTACGAACACCTTCTTCTCACTTCGTTCGTTACTCATGAATTCTCTATAAATTCCCTACCGTTGGACTAGGCGTACTGCGTTGCGTAGCACGCATCTACTTCGTTAGTGGATCAGAGAGTGTTCACGATACTACTGGCTGGTCCGAAACAAGACAACATCCCTATATAGTACTATACATTATACATACTCCAGGTCTAAAATGCACCTAGAAATCACTATTATTGTTCACAACCAATGGTGGCTTTAATGTCGTAGAAGAATACGCAAGAGAACTATGTATCTTTGTAACATGTAGGAAAAAGAGGTACAAACAGTGCTACACGCATTAAGAAATAGCCAGTTAGTCCAGTAGCATGTAGGTCAAAAGTTTTCCACAAGTCATCTTTGTTTTGTTCCTCAAAAAGAAAATAGAGTGGGAGCGATACCAGAGATGAATATGGAAGCTGCGATTGGCTAGGTTTGTTGCAAAGTGTGGTCCCAGGAGAACAAGAGATGATTAGCAGCGTTTCCTTTCCCTTTTCCCGCGTGTTAACCAGTGTTATCATTGTGATCATTCTCTTCATGTCCCTTTTGTTGGGTTGGTACCAGCTCAGCTTATTGGTAGCTTACCTCTGCATGCATGCACCGGAGTCAAACATACATCATGCATGCATTACAAAGCTAAAAATAAAAGGTTTACTAGAACATCTTTACACACAAGTTGTCGTCAGCACAAAAAAAAAAAGGGAAAGGGAGAAATCTTATCTGGCTAATCATGAATAGAGAAATGGATCATGATATTTGGATCTGATGTGAGATTCTTGTTCAATTCCCCATCAGCGCAAGTCATGCATGGCACCGACTGTTAGGCCCAACATGTCGCGTACAGCTTGTGCTATTTCCTCGACACAAACAGCACCAGTTTACCAGTTTTCACATGTCAAAAAGTTCATACTTACTTCATTCTGAAGCATTCCGAAAGCTATAGAAAAGAACATCGATGAAAAAAGAGAGAAAACATGGCGACTCGTTTCAGAGTGATTCCTCCCTTTCACGCTGAAACAGAGTACCTTCAGTTGCCTGAAAGCAACTTCTCTACAAAGTGTTTGTACTAGATTCATGATTAACCTATAGATCTTATATTTATTCAGAGTGTACGAGTCACAAAATTGCACAATCAAAAACTTTTCTTCGTACTGTCGTTGCGGCCGACACACCACAATAGGCCTAACATGTGCATGCTAGCTTTCAATCGATTCGCAACCTCACATAGGTTTGTTGATAAAATGGACTAGTCGCTGAAAACAATGGAGACTTAAGCATACGCAACATATTATTTTTAAATAATAATTTTTAACTTCACGCAAAGACAAAATGTTCGTCTATGTACGAAAATATACTTAAACTGTAGATCCATATGGTAGTAAAAACTGCTGAGCAAAATTTCGAAAGTGTTTTCTGCATGGTCAGTCGATTGCATTGCACCTTAATAATATGACGAAAGCGCATACGTGTTGCAGACTTGCAATGTGTTTACTAGGGCGCATGCGGTTAATCGGTGGTGTAAGTGTAACGATGCAATGTGATGCGAACAGGGGAGTGGTGGGACATGAACCCCATCGATGTCGTCCGTATGGCCACCCGCACTGGAGCGGCGCCCAACATCTCCGACGCCATCACCGTCAACGGTCAGCCAGGCGACCTCTACAAGTGCTCATCCAAAGGTACAAGTAAAACATTGCGTTACTGCTTCCTTCGGTCAAAGTAGTAATAAAACGGTAAGAGTTGACTGTCTGGCCAGACACGACGACGTTCCCTGTGAAGTCCGGCGAGACGAACCTGCTGCGGTTCATCAACGCCGCGCTGAACACGGAGCTCTTCGTCTCCCTCGCCGGCCACACCATGACCGTGGTCGGCGCCGACGCCTCCTACACCAAGCCGTACGCCACCTCCGTGCTCATGATCGCGCCGGGGCAGACCACCGACGTGCTCGTCACCTTCGACCAGCCGGCGCCGGCGGGGCGGTACTACCTCGCCGCCCGCGCCTACGCCAGCGCCCAGGGCGTCCCCTTCGACAACACCACCACCACCGCCATCTTCGACTACGGCAATGGCGCCTCCTCCAGTAGCAGCCCCGCCATGCCGACGCTCCCGGCGTACAACGACACGGCGACGGCCACGGCGTTCACGACGAGCCTGCGCGGCCTCCGCAAGGCGGAGCTCCCCTCGCACATCGACGAGAACCTCTTCTTCACCGTCGGCGTGGGCCTCTTCAACTGCTCCGGCGCCGGCGACCAGCAGAGCTGCGGCGGGCCGAACAACACGCGGTTCACGGCGAGCATCAACAACGTCTCCTTCGTGCTGCCCTCCACCGTCTCCATCCTCCAGGCGCACTACCACGCCACGCCCGGCGCCGTCTTCACCGCCGACTTCCCCGCCACCCCGCCGGTGCAGTTCGACTACACGGCGCAGAACGTCAGCCGCGCGCTCTGGCAGCCGGAGCCGGGCACCAAGGTCTACAAGCTCAAGTACGGCGCCGTCGTGCAGGTGGTGCTCCAGGGCACCAACATCTTCGCCGCCGAGAACCACCCCATCCACATCCACGGCTACGACTTCTACATCCTCGCCGAGGGATTTGGTAACTTCGACGCCGCCACCGACACCGCCAAGTTCAACCTCCACGACCCGCCCATGAGGAACACGGTCGGCGTGCCGGTGAACGGCTGGGCCGTCATCCGGTTCGTCGCCGACAACCCCGGGGTGTGGCTGATGCACTGCCATCTGGACGTGCACATCACCTGGGGCCTTGCCATGGCGTTCCTCGTCGAGGATGGCGTTGGGGTGCTCCAGTCCCTCCAGGCGCCTCCACCAGACCTACCACTCTGCTGACTGCTGCTGAGAGCCTCAAAGCATTATTAAAGTCCATTATTTGCTTACCTGATTCAGATTATTTGGGATATTCTTAAACATACTACATGTGATTCATCAAGATGCATAGTTCAATGTAATTCAGATATAATTGGAAGCAAAGAGCAACTGCAGTAAAACTCCCTACACAACAGATTTGTTACCTTGTGCACCTGATTATTTCGATATTCATGTAACGGTTCTTCCAACATCCTAGTTTTCTAGAATTGTTTGATCTGCAATGAAACGTGTCTAAAGGAAAATTTGTCTACAACAGGATGTTACGCTGCTGAAGAAATGATTTCCTACCACCTACTGAGTACAGAATATACACAATTAGCATTCCTTACAGATTGTTAGGGATCAGGGATACATTGAACGTAGCTGCCCTGTAGATATCAAGAAGTAGATCAAGCCACAAATTTCAGGCAGCGAGTGTCATTGTGTATAACTTGACATCGGCAGGTACAGAACCGTGTCCCACACCTCACGCATGTGTAGTTTGCAGAATTTTCGCAAACAGAACAGTAATGGCGTCGGGATGAAGTGCTTGGCGGTCCCACAGCAGCCCTCAAATATGTTGGAACATGAGGAGGAAGTGACTCCAGGTTTGCCTGTTTTGTTTCAAGAGCGTTAAATCTTAAAGGTGCAGTTATCAAAGAAATATGGCAGGAAGGAAACTTTCAGCACATGATTATGTGCTATCATCCAACTTACCTCATGTAGCACATCCATGAACGATCTAGCTGCTCTCTTCTCCAAAGCTTTCCCTTGCGTTGTCTTGCGTTTCATATTCTTGGACTGCTTCTTTTGCATAAGAACTGCAGATAGGCAGGTAAAACCAAACGATGGCTACCGGGTTAGTACATCGTATCTTTCAAGAAAGAAGAGGCATCCAAAATCTAAAACAATGACACTGCCTTTCAGAGAGACAAAAAATATTCAATGCTGAAGAGTCAAAATAAACAGGGTAAATGAAAGTGGCATGTTGAATAAAAAAACGCAACGCCAGTTGCTGCCACTGTTAAACCTCATCTGGCTCCGTAAGTGTTCTGGTGGGCAGCAATGGATCTGATTTTGAGGGCGCAAGCTCAGCTGGGTCCCGATGAATTTTCGGTTGAAGTTATGCCTGACTAAAACCTAGAAAATAAAAGCTATAGCATATGGAACCTATGACCAACTAAAAATGTCTGATTGGACTGGATCCTGAGGCATAATAGCGCCTACACTCTAAACCACTCATGCATAATTTGGGTTTGACATGCCGTTATTTTTTTAGGCAAAAAGGAGCGTTGTTTCAAAGATCGTATTTATTATACTAAAATCAATATACTTTGCAGAAGCACTTTGACCTCTGTTTCCAAAAACTTTGCAGAAACAGAAATACTACAGATTGCTGCTGCTACAAGAAGCAATACTACGGAAATTCAATTTACCATGCATGTTGAAATATGACTGAATCCTCTGAAACTTATACATCAAAAACTTAAGCAATGTAGTATCTAGCAAAAGATAATTCTTTCAAAAGATTCTTGTTAAAGATATTTACGCATGTATCTACACATCAGGTTGATCTGTCCTCTTGCAGTGTGGCATTGCCTGATGTCCATAAGACTGACTGAACATGGCACTTGTTCTAAATTGGAAAAAGATACTGACCGGGGTCTTCCTCATCCGTGGAGCCATACTCATCATCGTCAAGGTCCACAACCTCAACCCCAGCATTATCACTCTCGAGAGCTTCGAGACGAGCTAAAGCAGCCTGAATTGCATTACAGAAATGGGGGGCATACACATTATTAGGATAGCAAAGATAAAGGAAAGCCAATGAAAGGTCATAACATTGAGCACGAAAAAAGAAGGGACTGGACATGAATTAAGCAGTAGCATGAAACTACTTGTAATCGAATCGAAGGGGGAGGGGAGCAAGAGGAAGAGTAGTCAGTGCCGTGGAAGGTTAGGACTTTGGGTCGATTCTGATTTACTGAATCGCACCTGGGCGCGGTTGTCGGAGCTGGCGAGCGCGGACGCCATGCGCGTGGCCATCCGGCGCGTGCGGGCGCTCGTCCGCCGGAACGGCCCGACGTTCTCTTCCTCCCCGTCCATGTTTTACTTAAATCCAGCGCGCAGAGGTCGAAGAGGCTCTTGGCAGCTGCGGCTAGGTGGGAGAGTGAAGTTCAGCAGACGGCGGCGGCCGGTCGGCGTGCGTGCCGGCGGCGGAGGCGAGCTCGTGAAGCTGATGGAATGGGGCTCGTCTTCTCTTGGGCTAAAGGACCGCCATTGGTCATATGGGCCAGATGGGCTCCGTCTCAGTCTGTGCTAGTAGGCCGCACGCGATCCTGGGCCGAATCTCACAATGAGTGCCAGGAGAATATATCGGGGCGGTCGCTGAATGGAATAGCGACCGGACCACCCCGGAAGGTAAATGAAATCGCCGGAGACGGAGAGCTAGAGTGAAAGTGATGGGAGTGCAATACTTCATCATATGCAGCGAAAATGCCTAATTTTACTGTCTGCCGATGCATATATGGTGGAAACCAGCTAGTTGTGAGTAAAATCTTTTATTTTGTGGGTGCATTTGCATCCAGGAACATAATACCTAGCTTCGTCCATGGTTTTTCTCCTTGATCTCTAGCATATTTGCATAAGTGATGGCGTGGGTCGGTAGATGAAGCACCTCTTAAATAAATCTGGTCGGGAGTCGCTTTCCAAAAAAGGGTATCTTAAAACCTCGAAGTGGAGTCTTGCCGCCGGCCCAGACTGAGGCAGAGAGAAGGAACGAACCCAGGTGGAGTGTTATCCCGGCGTGAAGTTGTCCAACGGAAGGCATCTCTGCGTTATTCGACACGGCAAGAAGACAACTCCTGTGGTATTCCACTTCCTCAGTTTAAGGCAGGCAGGTCCTAGCCGCGTGAATCACGAAAAGAAACCAACGGCAAGAAGACCGTGCGTGCCTAGCTTCCCGTTCGGCATCTCATTTCCCGAGGAGGAATCCATGTAAGCACACGCATCCTCGTTTTCCCCTGTTGCATTACCAGGATTGATCCTCTGTACTGTAAGTCTCGTTTCTGAGCCCGAATTAACCTGCTTCGATCGGTTGCAGTATACTAGTACGTCATCAGCGATGGCCGGCGGTGGCGGAGGGCTGTCGAAGCTGTGGACCGACTGGGGGATCCAGATCCTGGTGCTTGTGAGCTTGTCCCTGCAGGTGGCGCTCCTCATCTTTGGCGAGATGCGGCGGCGGCGTGGCTTCTCCGCCTGGAAGAGGGTCGCCGTCTGGTCCGCGTACCAGCTAGCAGACTCCACGGCGATCTTCGCCTTGGGCCACCTATCCATCTCTAATGCCGACCACAGGCTGGCGCCGTTCTGGGCGCCGTTCCTGCTGCTGCACCTGGGCGGGCCGCACAACATCACCGCCTACGCGCTGGAGGACAACCGCCTCTGGCTGCGCCACCTGCAGACCCTTGTGGTGCAGGCTCTCGGAGCTGCCTATGTCCTCTACAAGTTCTACCATGCTGGCAGCGGGGGGACCTTGATCACGCTGGCCTCGGTATCCATGTTCGTCGCCGGCCTTGCCAAGTACGGCGAGAGGACATGGGCGCTCAGGTGTGCCAACAAGACCTGCAGATCCAGCGATAAGTCGCCGGATGAGGACAACGTGGTGGACCTGGAAGTACGGGGCGATCGTCGCGGAAGTACAGAGGCCGACATGGATGATGAGCCGATCCTGGTACGAGCGCGCACACAGTTGCCCACATGCAGGCGGTTCCTCTTCGACGATGCCAACGTGAAGGAAGTTTTTGGGTCACTCGAGCGTGTGCCGGTGAGAGAGGCGGAGATATTCAAGCTGGTGGAGATGGAGCTGTCGCTGTTGTATGACACTCTGTACACCAAGGCGCCAGTGATCCACACATGGTATGGCTTCTGCATCCACTTCATCTCGATGGTTGCCACGTCGGCTGCCTTGTGCTTCTTTCAGCTCAGCGTCAGAGGAGGGAATAATGGAGGGTACAGCAGGGCAGACGTAGTCATCTCTTACATTCTGCTGGCTGGGGCTCTTGTCCTTGAGATCATATCAGCCTGTAGGGCGGTATTGTCTACCTGGACATGTAGTACTCTCCTTCTCAGCAAGGAGGTGGAGTACAGAGAGAGGGCCCACCGTGCTAGTGCTTGCCTTCGGTGGCTTCACGACCATGTGCTCTATCCACTTCGCAAGCATTTGAAGCTGGCGAGCAGGAGGCTGTGGCGCCGAGGCACCATGGGCCAGTACAACTTGCTCCATCTGGCCACCCGGGACAGGACCGACCTAGGGAGCTGGCTGGCGGCCAAGCTAGGACTGGAGGACTCCTGGGACAAGCTGCACTTCTCAGGCACTTTCTCCGGCACCCATTCCTTGTCCATGGAGCGACTCAAGGAACTGCTGAAGGGAGTGCTGTGGAGGAATAGGTTTGCATATCGCTTGGACACGAGAGGCCGCTTTACCCTACAACAGAATGGAGCATTCCCCGGCATTGCTCAATGGGCTGTGAAAGACGCTATGTTTGACGAGAGCATCGTCATCTGGCATATTGCAACTGATATCTTCATCTCGCAATATTCCACGGCCCCTAACTACCACATAGAGCTTGTTGAGGCTACAAGGGTGCTATCCAATTACATGATGTTCCTGCTGGTGGCAAAACCCAACATGCTACCTGGCCGTGAACGCCGCTACGTACATCTTAACGCCTCCAGGGACCTCAAGAAATTCCTGCAGGATAATCATGTGAGGGCATCTTCCGGGAGGGCATCTTCCGGGAGCTGGTGGAACAAGTGCTGCATACTTAAGAAATTGTTCCACCATGAAGGTCCGGACTGCTCCTCCGGGATCAGTGAGAAGCTTGCCGAGGCACTGTGTCGCGAATGGACCAATAATGAGCTGGTACGTATATATGATAATTATTAGTATATGCTTTCCTAGTAAAAAATAATGAGCAGTTTTACGGTCCAAAATAATGGCCATCAGTTTGCCATTAGTTTGATTCGAGGGTCTAGATTTAATTTTAAAAATCTGTTACTAAGGGTAATTTCAGAAAAATAAAGTGTGATGGATTTGTAATAATAATTTTGTTTTTATAAAAAAAATCAAATTTGTAATTTGATCGATTCATGTTGTCCATCAATCTAGTCAATTCATTACTATAGTTCCTAGGATTAGCAGATTAGGGTTGAATTATTTAACTCATGATTATTAAACAATAAATAAATTAATAAATTGATAGTAAAATTACTAATCTGCCCTCAAACTAATTGTCATTAGTTTTGGATAACTAATGGCTATTATTTTAGACTGTAAAACTGCTCAAAATAATTAGTTATGTGCAATTAGGGTGCTAAATAAATCGTCTCATGTTATTGTTTCAAATACTTTACCTTTCCTTGGGACAATTGCTCTATAGCTTTGTCAGTTCATTTTTCAAAATTTCCGTTTGTAGACTATTCGTCTGAAACGGGTGCACCTAGTTATAAAAGCAAATTCTTTACACATCGAAATAGTATTTGTACATCGAATTTCATTGGGCCTTATTCAAACAGGCACCCTTTTTTTTTTAGGGGATGCTCAAACATTCACTATATATATGCATGACGCCACATCCATATTCTGCAAGCACTAATTTTAATTATCTCAATCTCGATCACACTAGTTCCAACAGACCACTCAGGCGTGGGAAATTGAGTCGGATTCGATCCTCGAGGCATTTCTTCGCCGCTCGTCATTGGCGTGTGCTGCCGGTCTCGCTACTCAGCTCCTCGACCTCGAATCGGATAGGCTTAAAACGTTGGAAGTCATCTTCGAGGTGTGGGTGGAGATGATGCTTTATGCAGCGGAGAATTGCCCTCGAGACTCCCATGCCAGGGAGCTCGGTAATGGCGGCGAGCTTATGACCATCGTGTGGCTTCTGGTAAAGCACTACAACCAAGCAGAAAGGAAGATCGGGAAGCTGGTGCAGTTCGACGGGCCGCGGGTGTTCACGGCGGACCTGCTGTACGCCACGGCGGAGATCATGGGGAGGAGCACCTACTGGACGGTGTACAAGGCCATGCTCGAGGACGGCAGCCTTGTGGCGGTGAAGCGGCTCAGGGGGACGATCAACATGGGACACAAGGAGTTCGAGGCCGAGGCGTTGGTGCTCGGCAAGATCCGGCACCCCAACCTGCTGGCGCTCAGGGCCTACTACCTGGGGCCAAGGGGGGATAAGGTACTCGTCTTCGATTACATGCCCAAGGGCAGCCTCTCCGCATTGCTACACGGTAACATTTCTCCTCTCTGTTTTTTTGCTCTGTTTCTTGCTCTGCTTCATGTGCTTAACTGTTACTCTACTATGTACTATGTCATGTGGTTTACTGTTAGCATGTAGAACTGAAAACTGCTGATATTTTGATTAAGCTACAAAAATGAACTCCTTGTGTCAGTTAGGATATCTGAAGAGTCATATTAGTTCAGAGCATCTCAAGTTCAGTAGTAACACTGAACTTGCATTGCCTGAATCAGTGAAAGAGAAACTACTACTAGCAACTTATACAATTTTAGGCTTCACAACTGACGAATTAAACATTACAATCCAGTACATGCTATCCTCGTTCTTCAAACTTACTAAAATGTGTTGATAAATTTGTACCAATCTTGCATTCCTTTCAATTCAGTACCCTTCAGAGTTCTGAACTGAAACTCTGCAATTACACACTGAAACAGCAACTCAGGTTGCAACACTTCTGAGTTCTGAACTGAAAATACTGATTTTAGACAGTTGCTACCCAAATAAAGACGAATTGGTCTCTGAGAAATCGTCCTCAACTGATTTGTATCTGCGTTAATCAATCATAGCTTGAAATGTGTTGTTAACTGATTTGTTCCTACTGAACTTTCAATGCTTATATTTCAGAACGTTTGTGAGCTGTTTACTCTGACACTTTTCTGAAACTGAAACTCTCAAGCTGTTGTGCCACTTGTGAACCTGAAACTCTGATGATCTTGTACTGACGCTTGCATCCTTGCCATTCAGCTCGCGCCCCGAACACGCCGGTGGACTGGGCGACACGGATGATCATCGCCAAGGGCACGGCCCGCGGACTGGCGTACCTACACGACAACATGAGCATCATCCACGGCAACCTGACAGCCAACAACGTGCTCCTGGACGAGCAGAACAACCCCAAGATCTCCGACTTCGGGCTGTTGCGCCTCATGACGGCGGCGGCCAACTCCAACGTGCTGGCGGCGGCGGGCGCCCTGAGGTACCGCGCTCCGGAGCTGTCGAAGCTGGAGAAGGCGAACGCCAAGACGGACGTGTACAGCCTGGGCGTCATCATCCTGGAGCTGCTGACGGGCAAGTCCCCCGCCGACAGCACCAACGGCATGGACCTGCCGCAGTGGGTCGCCTCCATCTTCAAGGAGGAGTGGACCAGCGAGGTGTTCGACCTCGAGCTCATTCGCGACGCCGCCACGGGTAATGTCGGCGACGAGCTCATGGACACGCTCAAGCTCGCGCTGCACTGCATCGACCCGTCGCCGTCGGTGAGGCCCGATGCCCGGGAGGTGCTGCGGCAGCTGGAGCAGATCAGGCCGGGGACGGAGGGCGACGCCGGGCCGAGCGAGGAAGGGCACGTGCCGATCTCTGCAGGAGGAGATGATGAGTAGCAAGCACGCGCGGCAAATGGCAAGAATTACGTTCGGCTAGAGAATTCTTTGATTCATTTCATTCGTACTAGCATTAGTAGTATTTCTGCAGTTTTCAGTAGCTTGTATAGGCAAATATTATTTGCACTAGAACCAATCGCTCTACAAATTACGAACAATAATGCAAAAGGGAAATGCCCTTCCTAGTGATTCACAGCATGTCCATCTTGAGGATGGTGATTGGTGATCATTTTATAGTTTTTGAATGAAACTGTTAGTCTTGTTCATGGGCCGTCCTACATTTTTGCGATTGAAGCTGTTGGTCAGACAAGCGGGCAGATGCTCCACACAAATTCAAACTTCCTTGCATGTATCTCCTTGTATTTCTACAAGTATCTTTCAGAGATGTTGCCGGAATTAATAAGCACGCAAACGGAAAGAAAGATATGTTGAGGCTGAATTAGAGAGGCATACGGAGAACGGTCAGGCCCATTAGGCCCACTCGGTCCAAGGCTGGCAATCCAGATTAATTAGAGAGTCCCGGCCTCAGGAGGAGATGATCGAACAATAAGGGGTCGTCGCTTAATTGGGTGCCCTGCGCCCCTGCCGCCGCCGCCGCCGCCGAATCCAAGCCTGACGACATGGACAAGGACAGAACCAAGGAGAAGAAGGAGGAGGAGGAGACAACCATTAACAAGGATTTGATGCTGAAGAATCCCAGCAAGGTCGACGTGGAGAATGAGAAGGTGTTCGTTGCATGGGGTTTAAAATTTAGAGGGAAGAATTTTGTTAATTAAAAGTATTAAATAAAGTTTAATTACAAAACTAACTGCAGAACCCCTGGTCTAATTCGCGAGACGAATCTAATGAGGGTAAGTAAACCGTGATTAGACGATAGGTACTGTAGCATCACTGTAGTAAAACATAGACTAATTAGGCTCGTTAGATTCGTCTCGTAAAGATGTACCTATCTGTAAAAATGTTTTGTCATTAAACTTTATTTAGTACTCTTAAATAATAAGATTCTCTTTAATGTGACAGGTCTAAAATTTAAAGGGGCATGCAACGAACGCGTCCTGAGATGGAGGTGAAGGCCGGATCCAACGACAAGGAGAGGTCGCGCATGTCCTTCGACGAGATGCAGGAGTACTTTGCGTCCTTGTCGTATCACCCGAAGAGGAAGAAGAAGGTGACGGTGAGGTTGGACAAGGAATATGTCGAGCGCCTGAAGAGGAACCCCCCTCCTCAGCCCTTCAAACCCGTCTATGAGCCGGATTATTTGCTCAGACATTTCTTTGACTCAACTATCGCTGAGCGAAAGGCAGCTTTGGATGAGCACGAGAGGATCATCAAGGAGTACGAGGACCATGGCTACGCTGAGATTCAAGTGGAGGTCACCGATGACGAGGAGGACGACCTGTAGAGATCATCATCATCATCATATATATATATATATAGGTTTCCTTTAGTTTTGATATGGGATTAATTAAGGCTAGCTGCCAAGATTAGTTATTTTGCACTACATCAATCAAGCAATCACTCACGAACAATAATGTAAATGACAAATGCTCTTCTTAGTGATTCACATCATGCTACACTTGTCCATCTTGAGTATATGGTGACTGCTCATCATGAATGAAACTGATGCATTGTCTTTGTTCATGTACCGTCCACCAATCTTTCATCTGTTTCCTGCAAAGCTCCATTCCAGCTTACATCACTAGTAGTACTAACCACGCTCAACTCCCAAAAAAAAAAAGTCCTAACCACGCTGCTGTAATTAATCTCACAAGCAACAAGTATTGACCGTACCAAAGATGAAGAATTAGTCTCCCAGATCAATGAAGAGTAAATTTGGGAGTGTCATAACCTCTGTTGTTTGACTCTGAAAACAGCACTTTAGGCTGTTAGTCACAGAATGGCATCAATCTGAAACTGACGCGGGTAAAAATCTCAACTGATGCGCGTGTGCGCACACACAAAATGATGATGCATTAGCCACTGGACAATCCATGCACGCAACAGGAAAAGATAAACAGAGGTTTTCTGCAGGTGTCGTTCAGGCTTCAGTTTGATCGTTCTTTTTCTTTAATCACAATTTGATCTGGATACACTGATGATGAATTCCACACTCATCAGCTTAATTAGCAAGTTGAAAAAGGCCTGGCCCAAGTCTGTTAACATGGAAGCTGAAGCCTTAATGTTACCTTGGGCCCGTCAAGGAAGGCCTGGCCAGTTAGGCCCGATCAGTCGGTCAAACTAGGAGAATATACGAGGTTTTCCTATACATCGCTCGATCGTAGTAAACCTCTAGATCGCTTTACGATCCATGCGAACATGAGATCCAACGGTATAAGGGCGCTGCGGGCTGGATGAGGTGGGAAACTGAAGGGACACGTGGCGCTTTTCTATTGGGGCGGATGGGTGAAAGTTAAATGAGTTTGAATTCAAAACTTTGAACGTATTTTGCTCTTAAACCGTAAGTCCGTTTTCGAATCCGTTTGAACCTACATGTTTGTTACAATTAATTCTACAAAAAGAGATCTAATATGAATATTTTTTGATTTTTTAAAAGTTTAAAATTTTTGTCAACATTTTAAATGTACTATCAATATTTTTTTGTTACTAGATCAACATTTTCTTTCAAAATGTTGGCTGCATGTTTAAGAAATGTTGACATAGGTTTATAAAAATATTGAATTTTTGTTTCAAAATGTTGACGGTTAAGTTGGGCTGGGCTGTTCCGATTTGATAGGCTATTGGGCCGATCTATAGCTTGCTAATCTTAGGTCCATCTGTATATAGGAGGTCCCGAATATATGAGGGCTTGCATGCATGATATGTTTCTATTGTTGACGACGTACATGTGAGCCGGTCCCGCCGCCGCAACAATCCAGATCCCTAGAGCTTCTGGAACCGGAACGATGAAGGAGGAGGAGAGGAATAACAACGACGACGAGAAGCCGCACGCCACCAGATGGAAGAAGGGGAAGAAGGTGCTGAAGAATCTCAAAATTAAGGACGACGAGAAAGAGCCACATGACGCTGCTGCCGGATTGAAGAAGAAGAAGAAGAAGGTGCGGTGCCGGATTGCACGTTGGAAGAGATATTGGAGGTGATGGAGGAGGAGCTGAGGAGGAGCCGGGTTTGAAGTGGAAGACGGTGAAGCTGAAGCTGGACGCGGTTGATGTGAAGCACCTGAAGGAATACACCCCTTCCCCGCCCTACCCACCCAGCGATTTCGATCACATGGATCCCATGATGCGCATCACCCTAAAGAGGGATGCCACTCGCCATCAGGCTTATCTTGAAAGCCGCAAGAGGGCCGTCCAGCAGTTCAAGGACACCGGCTTCGCTGAGCTCGAAATTGAGCTCCTCGACAAGGACAAGGCCTTCGATGAGATCCAAAACTTCATCGACGACACCAAGGAGGAGGAGTAGAGAACATGCATATATAGGTGGTACAGTTAATTAATTACCTATTCAATCTGATCCGTCTTGTTTTCATGTCGAAACTTCTCAAGAGGCCCAATGGACGGACGTTGCTCCGATCCTACATAATAATCCCTTGAAATTAAACAAATAAAATTGTAGCCCACCATCTGCTCGTAACCCTTAAACACCTACTGATGCTCTTCATAAGTCTATCTGAGTGATAGTTGCATTGATCAAAGATGCGTATACCAGCGTTTGTTCATATAATATATAACCATATTGTTATTCAGTTTTGTTTGACCAATGAAAGGTTGTCTGTCGTATAGTGTCATGGAAGCATCCATCATCATCACTTAGCTTCCAAAATCACGAGGCCTTCACAACCACGTGGATATAAGCCAGGCCTATTAGGCCCAAGCCGCTGTAAGCCACTGCAACGCAATCCAATCAAAGTGTTTGGATTTCTCAAAAAAAAAAAAATCAAAGTGTTTGGAGATCAATCCAATCAAAGATTAGTATAGAGAGAATTTGCATGCAGATAGGGACGACAGACAGAAGGAGCTAGGGCTACATCGCTGGCCACGTATACATTACGGTCTCTTCGCCGCCGCAACCTCGCATTAATCCTGCAGATCGATCAATCGGTAGCTAGAGCTTCTCCGGCTTGGGGAGATCGATCGATACGGATGGGGTTGATGCCCCCGGAGCCCGACATGGCCGCCGGATCATCCAAGACAAGGAAGAAGAATAACAAGGTTAGGAAGTATGGCAAGACGACCCTCGTGCTGGGAGAGTATTTTAAGGCGCGGAGGCTGGCCAACAAGAAGAAGAGGAAGACGGTGATGGTGCCGCTGACCAAGGATCTAGCCGAGTACCTGGACAACCACACCCCTTCCCCGCCCATCCCACCCGGCGACTTCAAAGATCCTTCGGTCCGCTCTTTTCTTGAGGATGCTGCCGCTGAGCACCACGAGTTTCTTGAAAGGCGCAAGAGGGCAGTCCAGCAGTTCAAGGACACTGGCTTTGCTGAGAACGAGATGGAGCTTTTTGACGGCTGACCTCGAGGAGGTGTAGAGATCAATCTGTGCGCTTTTTTCCCCAACCCATGCAGTGCAGGCATTATAGTGGTGCTGAATTACACTATGCAGAAAAAAGTATTGTGAATGATGATACTGTACATCTTTGTGTTATGTGTCAAAATTATTTTCTGTTTATCCTTTTCCCCTCTGTTTTCCACGCTTTCTATCTCAAGGACAGTGATAAGTTTCAGAATAAGAATGATGAAAGGCCGCATATATACGTACCACGGAAAGTTAATTTTAATGCAGACGACCCCGACTCAGATTCGATCCATGGCTGGATCGATCTCGGACACAGATCTTTCTTCCTCATAATTAATAGAGAACATATATAGGGCGCGGGAGCCTGCCTGCGCCATCGTCAGATCAATGGCCAGCGGAACAAAAGATGGAGGCACCATCGACGGCGTCCCTTTTGCCCCTGCTCGTCTTCCACCACCAGCCCCAACCCCACCATGACGGCGACGATGATGACAAAGCTAGACGACGAAATGCTCATGTTCAGCGTGTCAAAGCAGAGCCTGCACGAGAGGATGGAGCAAGACCACCTAGCCGGAGGCAACAACATGTGCTGGACCACCCCCCAGGGCTGGATGCTCATCGTCAAGTCCGCCGCCGATGATGCACCGTCCTCCTCGCCGGCTTTCCTGTGGAACCCTCTCACCGGAGACAGGCTTCCCTTGCCGGACGTCGGAGACGAGCACGACATCCCAGAGCAGTGCAAGTGCCTTCTCTCTCACAAGGACCCCACGCATCCATGCTGCATCGTCGTCCTCTTCCCCTACGCCACGCCCGACATGTGGTACTGCCGGGTCGTCGCCGCCGCCGATCATCGTCGCTGGAAGCGTCACTCGTACGACATCGGCAACTACGCTTTGCCGGTGGCGTATCGCCCTCCGACCAAACAGATCATCCCCGGCGTCGCCGCCGTCCACGGGAAGCTCTACTTCATCCGATCTCCCAAACAGACGTGCACCATCGACTTCTCCGCGACTAAGCACGGCCCGCCCCTGTTCCGCAACTTGAACGTCCGTCTAGTCGATTTCCCTCCGGGAATCCGTGCAGGAAGAGACTGGCTCGTGGAGTCTCAGGACCGCCTGTTTCTAGTCGAAATCTGCTTCGTCAACTTCGATGCCAATAACATTGCCGACATCCGTGTGTACAAGCTCAACTTCACGGCAACGGCTTGGCGAAGGGTGCACGACATTGGGGACGTCGTGTTTTTATTGGAGGATGCAAACATGGCAGCCTCCTGCCCGGCAAGCACCCTGGGGCTCAAGTCCAATCAGATTTACTTCATGAAGAATCTCAAGGAGGACGATGTCAACCTATGTGTTTTCGACTTGAAATCTGGACGTCAGGAGATCACCAGAGTTCACCAACAACAGGATCTCCTTCTCTACCGCAAACCTTTCTGGATTGTGCCACCTCTCTAGCTACTAGTACACTAGTTTGATTGGTGTACAAGTATTACTTCTTTATCGCATTTTATATAGTTGGACGCTCCTGGGTGGAAGAAAAAGCATTATATAGTTGGACTAGCAATATGTGCCCTTTTTTTTTCTTCTCAATTACTGATACGATTCAGACCTCCAGTACTGAATGAGTGGTTATTACCAAGTACTCCTGTTTACTGATAACTTTTGAGCCTGGAGATTTCTACGCTCGAGGCTGTCAGGTGCTTTGCAGCAAGCGAATTTTGTCCAGCACTATTGTCTTCCCTTCTTATGTTAGTGCCACATTGAAATGTGGCTCTAGATAATTAAAGAAGAGTAAAGTGCATCCAGGGTCCCTAAATTATTCTGGAATTCTCATATAGGTCCATAAACTATTAAAATGAAGATTTGAGTCCTTAAACTATTTCAATGTTCTCATTTAGGTCCATAAACTATCAAAATATAAAGATTTAGGTTCCTAGTCTGGTTTAGCACCTAAGTAGCTATCTAAAATAAGACTTGCGCTCGAATAATGACGAACGACGTGCCAGCTTGATGATTTCGCGGGTTTTCGCGGGTTTGACAGGGTTTCGACCTTATCTTTGGACGCCGCTCTGGTTGAGCAGTACTAAAATGAAGGAACATCTTGTTTGTCAGGCACTTAGCGGATTGTCACACACTCATCGAGACGATTGGATGAAGCTCGCGGTCTAGTGGCGATGGCTAATGAAAACCAATAGAAGCATGTTGGTGGCTGCGCCGGGCTGGTGTTTCTTCAATTTGAGAGTTTATGGATCCAGATGAGAACCCCAAATTAGTTACGGGACCCAAATCTTCATTTTAAAAGTTCATGCACCTAGATGAGAACTATGAAATAGTTTAAGGACCCAAATTTTTATTTTTAAAGTTTATGGACCTAGATGAGAACTACAGAATAATTTAAGGACCTGGGATGCACTTTACTCCTTAAAGAATGTGGCATCCTGATATGTGTATACGCGCGCCTATTGCATTTTTGTGTTTCTCCGAATGAACTGCAAACAATGGTTGCAGCAAGCTATTGTCAATTAATTGCCACTATTTGAATGGGACACCTGCAGATCCGTGACTACCAAGGTATAAACCTGGTGTTACAAGATGGATCAGTTTCATCTTACATTCTTCTAAGCTCAAGAACACATTGTGCCTTCCAGTACACACAGAAATCTCTCAACGTATGCCATGCCTCCTTAATTCAAATGTATTACATATCATCATTGTCACTAGCTGTGTACAAATTTACTGAACTGAATGAATGACGTATCTGACCAAGCCTTCTGATGCAGAAACAGCTCCATCACGTTATGCTACCTAAAACATGTACAAGAGCCAAAACTTAACCTCAACACGGCATATGGCATACATACAAGTTGCTCACTAAGTCTCGGTGGAAACTGGACATCAACTCTAATTCAGAAATGCTGATACATCTGGAAGAACAGAGAGGCAAAAACTGACAGGTTGCTTTCACAATGATGTCTTTAGGTACATTGGACACCAGGTTAGAAGCAGCTTCAATTGTGGTTTCCTATAGGGATTTAACTGTCCTACTAGCTTTGTAACAGTGAATGTGCTTGGGTAAAGATCACTGACATTGATCGAGATCATATCTGCACGAGTTTCCACACGATCTCTCTGCCTCGGTATGAACAGGACAACTCTTTCTGCAAAATATAACTGTCAAACACATACCATGCAGAAACTATTCAGTGTAATAGAAAGCATATAGTACAAATACATTTAAAGGAGTATGTTCTTGTTCACCTGTAATCTGCTTCGTTGCAGCTAAGTACGCCACAAATGCCATGTTCCTTTCACGAAATGTCAAATTTCACTGTACAGGGCTCTGCACTCATAAAGTAGACCAATCTCATGGAGATTGTTCAGAGTGCTTGACAGCTCAAGGATTCAGCTCAATTGTGTCAAATCAAGGCCTTGTATCCCAGATATATCTACATATGCGGTTTTAAACATTCTTGATCATATTACAAAGCACTAATCACCAGTTTCTGATTTGTTGTGTGCTAAATGTTGGCCGAAGCACACATTTTCAGCAGCTTGAGCTGCCTTGCAAAGCACTCAAAATTACGACCAACAGTAAATTTTCCCATCAACTACCAAACTACGACAGAAAAAAAAAGGAGCAGTGTGATGAATTTCTACCATCAACAACAAATGAATTTCTAGTATGATGAAAAGAAACAGCAAATATTACCAGTCATTTTAACAACAAAATGAAGCAGTGTGTACGGCAATCCAGAAGGAGCTACTGGTCTTCTTTGTAAGAGCGCATATCAATTGTACCAAATTTATCCAGTACAGTTCATTTCATTCAAGTGTGTCTTCAAAATTTCTAAAAACATGTATATAATTTTTTGAGAAAATTCTCGCTATATGCGGCCTACTGGATGACTAATTATATAACTTCTCCCAATTCGACTGAGCATAAACATAAAACAAATTCTTCATATCACCAGAGCCAATCATCTTGCTTTGTTGAAGAAATCAAATACAACCACGTTCCCAATAGACTTGCATTCAGAACATCTCAATGATATATAAGCCACATTGATCTAGAAGAGTGCACTCTGAAGGTTAATCAACTAGGTAGTGTTTTTTTGTTACATTGGTCTCTGTGCCATGTGCAGGTATCTCACTAAAAAATAGTCCATTATTTTTTCTTAATCATACAGGAAACCAATAATAATGACAACATAGGAATGGTTTCGGGTGCAAATTGATGACCCTTAGCTCTCCAAACATATTTAGTGCAAAATCATCAATGCTTGTTTGTTAAAAAAAAAAAAATCCTACAGTCAAATTTATTTTCTTTGGCATCACCTATAGAAACTATTTCACTCTTACGAAAATTATCTCCAGTCCAGAAATTTGTGACCAAAGGAGGCCAGGCTTACGTCATGCCTTAAAAAGAACGATGCACGTTGTATGAGGTATACATGTGCACTGGAACTATACACTTTTAATGGTAAGATATGAAATAAATCATAACTCCAAATACTCTACTCAAGATAATTTGATATATATTACCAACCAGACCATATACATCAGACTGAAGGCCCTCCCCCCCAAAAAAAATGTTCAGTGTTAGAGTTTTCCAGGGATAATCTTGGGGTTATGGCCATCAACAGTCCAAAAGTTTTTTCAAAAAAGCATAAAGTAAGTTTCAGGATTTTAGCAGTCTCGAAAACATTTCACATTAGGATATATGGATGACTGTATCATAGGCATACTGAAAGATGACAAGTCCCCCACCGGCCAATTGGCCAAATACGAGTTACATGCCCACAAATTCTGGGTTATTTTTTATGAAGATCATTAACGAATCGTCGACTACAATACAAATTGCAGGGATAAACAAGTCGCTTGTCTTAATTCGTTACAAGGTTTGTAGTACGGTCTAGATTATATTCAGTACATTCTGTGCAAAATTTATGTGGAACTTAATTTTCCCTCGACTCAGTTCAAAGTCTACTGAACTCTGGTCCTTTTTCTTTGCCCCGTGAATTGTGAAGCAGGCCAATGGGAGTTACTGGTCACACATTTCATCGAGCTATGGAGGCTTCAGGTGTATAAGCAAAAACATGGGCGCTCTGCAATGCATCCAAATGACGCCCCCACCAAAAACGAAGGGAATCGAGAAGAGGCTGTTCAAGAACGACTAACCAATTGATCGATCATGGAGGGGTGCATTTAGTTGTGCGCTCTTAAACGGAAATTTAGCACGCCCGTACTGAAACCAAGGGAACAGAGGAAATCCCGTCACCACTTGGAACGACAGATCAACGGAGACATCGGAAAGAAGGGGGGGGGGGGGGGGGGGGGGGGCGAAGGGATGTCTGACCAGACGCGTCGCCGTCTTCCTCCGGTGCGCCTGCGGCGACAGTGAGTTCCGCCCTGCAGCGGCGCGGCGCCGCGCGGGGAAGACCTGGCTGGATCTCAGGGCGGAGGTGAGCAAGTTTCGCAAATTAAGCCTCTGATTGCGATCTGCTGTTTTTTCAGAAACCCCTTAATTGGATCGCGACTAATAGTCGTCGGATAATTTACATTTAACCCTTTAGGCCTCATTTGGATTGCGGGATTTTTTTCTATTCCTGCGTTTTTCTTGTGAACAGTCAACTGATTCCTGTAAAATTGTATAATTCCTGTGAAAATCTTCAAAAAGGGCCTTAAAATGGATCGCGACTATTAATCGCGATCCAGTATTTTACATAATAGCCCTTAAAATGGATCGTGATTAATCACGATCCATTTATTTACACAAGGACCCCTATATTTTTATTATATTTATTTATACGCCCTATGGTGTTGGCTCCCCTGCCGGTCCAACCATCGGCGACGGCGCCATCGCCGCCGGTGCAGAGTTGGAATCTCCGGGGAGTCGGCGCTGTCGGTCCTATGGCCCGATCACATATTCCCCTCCGCATGCTCGTCCTCCCTTCATCGCCTCTGCCGCCCTCCTTCCATGCTCGCCTCCGGCGGCGGACCTCCGCTCCGGTACAAGGGTTCGGCGGACCTCGACGGAGAACATTTTCTACCTCTCAGTGAGTTCAGCAGACTATTCGGGAAACCCGCGCTCTCGTCTTAGCTTGTCCACCGCACCACGCGGCCTTGGACCTGGGAGGAGCAGTCCCATATTCAGGTTGTCGGATTCTGCCGTTCGTCTGTGACCACCATTGCGGGAACGGAGGTAAAGACCACCATTGCGTTCAATTTAGTGTTGCAGATGCTGTAATTGGATTTGGACCTGCACCTTTTGCTCGCGTCTAGCGCCGTGTGGAAGAATCATAAGGCAATTGTGGTTCAGAGTATTGCAGCAACCTTTTGATCTCATCTTCAAAGATATGTTTTTTTCCTTTCTAAACGAGATCCTCAAAGATGTTGGCAGTGCATATAGCTAGTAGTACATATCAGTAGCGACTTCTTTCCCACTGCTCTGTCTTTCAGGATTGCACCTCACACTATATTTACTTAATTTTCTTAACTGATGAAACTATGGCCAAATTATTTCCAAAAGAAAGAAAGAGAGAAAAGTAACTCATAAAGCACAATTGTAATTGCTTGGATAATTCATGAAATGCAGTCATGATAATACTTTGATCTTTTGGAACATTTTGTTTTCCATGTCCATGACAAACGCACAGGAGGCACCAGAGCATTTGCTTCAACCATTCTGATTATTGCAAACTGACGCAAGATGGACATTGGAATAACTGTGAGGATCTAAAGAAACCAAATATAAGCCTAGATTATATTTATTTAATATTTAAAAAAATGCACTCTCTTAACCGAAATGGGTAGGGCTACACAAAAAGTAGCAGAGAAAAATAAAGAAAAGAAAGTAAAAGAGCAATCCCGCACAAAATCTGATACATACGTTTCCTGACATAAGCTGTGAGGACTTCCCCACAGTGCATTTTTCAATTTTTTTTAAAAAAAAGGGTGTTAGTACTGTACAAAGGCCTCAAATAGAGGTCAGAGACAAAAATAAGTGAAATGATACATCTTATTTTACAAAACATAAGAAACCCAATCAGCAAACTTTTCTTCCATATTTCCTTAATGGTGATGTACCCAGTGGCGGAGCCAAGGGGGGGCTGGCAGGGGCCATGGCCCCCCCTATGATTTGTGATTACTTGCTATTAGAGTACTTAGCACTAATGTTTGAGCATTTAGCAAAGAATATTAGACACTAAAAATAGCTCTATGTGGACACTATTTATGTTGGTATTAGTACAATTAGTGAGCAAGATTGGTTTTGGTAGAGTATGAGATTTTTTCCTTGGTAAATTTAACATTTGTTTCAATTTTTCAAATACGGATTTCTCACCCGCCCCCTCCTATGCCGAGCTCCTAGCTCCGCCACTGGATGTACCACCACGCTTTTGCATCTTTGCTTTAAGATTTTCATGACACCTTTCTCGGTAACTTATTCAGCTTTTTCAGGCAGGTGCACCAGCTCTATAAATCCTGCAATAATGGCGTACCAAAAACTCAAAAATCTGTTTATTTAACAATGTATACCATCCGACAACAGGAACATGTTTCAGTCAATTCTCTCCATACAAGGCAATCAAAAGGCATTTTCTTAATCAAATGACCACCCCTCTAGGTTTTGTAAAGGTGTTCTTTGGGCAGCTAAATCCATGAATTTCTGTTGCAGGATGACATTTGGTTTAGATCCTCTCCTTTGGCTGTGCAAATTCAGTGTATCGTGTAAATCACATCAAGTACCATCTCTGAACTTTGTATTTCTTTTATTCCTAAATGAAAGAGCAGTGCTACTGTGCTCATTGGTTCGGAAAAAAAAACCAATGAAAAGGGTCATCTCCATGAAGCAGTTAAATTAGAACTTTCCGCTGAGAAAAATGACGACCAGATGGTTTGAATCAGGAAACATCATTCTTATTAGTTAGTTTCAATTATGAGCAGTTAAATTAACTAGAAATTAATTTCACTGAAGGAAATCATGACCAGATGGTAGTTTCAACTAAAGCAACAGATGCTTCGGTATGGAAATATAACTCTAGTATAATATTTTTTGCATCTTCACGAATGTTCTAGCTGGTGTAATACACAAAAATAGCTGTGCATGGTCATGTTATTTCATAACAATTCTCAAAGACATACAACAATGTAATCTACTGACAAAGAATGTAATAAAAAAATAATGCTCACACTAGTTCCAGGCCTACTCTGATCGAGAAAACGACAACGGTCTTCCTGAAAACTTACTACCACCATGTCGAAACCCGAAATAACAGGACCTAGGTATGATTTTGCATTGCAGTTGCATACTTGCATTGATCAACAATGCATATGCCAATGTTGCATACTTGCATTGATCAACAATGCATATGCCAATGTTGATTTGTTCATATGTATCACGATTCTTATTACCATCAGCTAGCTCTTCAGTTTTGTTTGACCAATGAAAGGTTGTCTGTCGTCTATTATATCTAGAGTGTCATGGAAGCATCTACCATGATCGTATTCATCGATGAAGTGCAAGCTCCAAAATCACGACGAGGCCTTCTCAACCACGTGGACAAAGGTCTGGCCCATTAGGCCCAAGCTGCTCAAGTACATTATGCAGAAAAGTTGCTCCTCTTTTCTTCCTCCGTATGCTATTGTGAAGGATGATACTTTTCATGTTTGTGTCAAAATCTGTTTATCCGTTTCGTTTTCCTCTTTGTGTTTTGTACTTGTTTTCCTCCTGTTTGTAGCTCACGCTTTCTGTTTGTCTCAAGGACATAGTTTCAGAAACAGAATGACGAAATAATCGTAGTGTTCTTTTGAAACAGAATGACGAAATAATCGTAGTGTTCTTTTGCCTGGTTCATCATCAAACTAATGCGTGAACGTAGCTAGGATTTGGTACGGTTGATCAGCCTCTGTTTGTATCAGGGTGACAACAATTGTCGTTTTGGTTCCAATGATTGTGCAACTGATGCTTAATATGGCTACACATGGGACGAACAGGTACTTTGATTTATGTAATGCTACAATTCTAGTTTCTTCTGACACTAGTAGTTCTTTTTCACTGTGCTGGTTCAGTACTACTATCTGAACTTAATTAGTTGTCTTGGCTCTCAAACCATTGACGGTATATTCTGCATTGCAGGCTACACCCTCTCTCAAGAAGAGAACCGAATAGAAAGGGGACATATCAGTTCCTTCTGAAAATATACAAAGTGGTCATATCTGAAATCTCTACTGACAATCCAACATCATTATCATTTGAGTCATCGGTCGTTTATAAACAGCTTTTCTGCGTGAGTTTGCATACACCCATTTTGTGATTGCATAAAGGCCATTGGACAACTAGGAAGTAGTATCTAGTATGTACAGAACTCGAAGCAGTTCAGTGTTTTTCAATTTGGGCGTTGGAAAGTCCCTTTAGCTCTGTTATTGTTTTCAAAGGTATTAGATGTCACGACTTGCTGCTGTTTTTAACTCTACCTCCAGAATCATGAACCGTCAAGCTTTATGCAAGTGCCTTGTTCAGGCTGAGTTTGCCAGACAGTTACTCTCTGATAGAGACAGACCACTACAACTCCGGTTCTGTCAAAAGTGCACAGCTTCGGTCGTTAGAGCTGTCCTACCTGCCGGTCAACTCAAACAACTAACCCATGCAACCAAATACTATAACTGTCACTGCAGACACACGTACTCACTCTCTCATGCAGGTAGGCAATTTTCGTTTTGTAAGCTGGCGTTCAGACTTCAGCTTGATCTGTTTACGTGGGGATATGAATGGCAATCAGCCTGAAGATTATCAGTGTGACTAATGCGTGCCCTGTTGTTGCAAACGTCAATAAGGCCAGTTTTAATGGGACCTTTCATTTGCATTAAATTATATGCTATGTGTGCATCTTTTGCTGATTTGGCAAGTTAATTATGATGAGAGAGATGAGAAACATTCATATTTTGTGAGAGGTCTTTCATTCAAATGAAAGGAAGCTAGCTCCCTTTCCTAAAACTAGTCTTGGAAAGAGTGCAATGAAAAACCCCATCGAGACTGGCCTAAGTGCTGCTTTCTGTATATACCAGATTGTCTTATATTTGCTGGACACCCTAACTCATCAATGGTGCGTGTGCGCCGACCATCTGACCTATAGCTATGCGCTTTGTATTGCATATGTCAGGAACTCTGGATTGAAAGTATGCTCTTCCCTGAAGATAGAGAAGCATGATCGGAACATTTGGTTTGTGTGTTGCGACACTGCATTCCCTTACATGTAACAAGCTATGATTGTGGTAGGCATCTCTCCTAAGCCTGAAAGTAACTACAATTATATATTGCATTTTTCCTACAAATTAAAGTCGATCTAAGCTCTGATAGCTGCATTAATAAAAAAAAGGGGCATACCAACTGTTCCATATCACTATGTTACCATCAGCATTTCACAATGCTAAGAACAAGCATCAAAGCCATATGGACTAGCATATATACTGAACGGCAAATGATGGCATTCGTAACCACAAGGAAAGATGTCATGAAGACTTACCAGTTGATTACAGGCTCAAAAATGTGGGCGTAGATATCATTGCATGCAACTTTTCTGATAGAAGTTGTACTGTCTAAAATAAATGCTTTCTGACAATGCTTTCCCTTCAGTTATTTCCGTTAAAAAGGTTAATAAAGGTGATATCTCTTCTGCTTCATTACTAGGATTCTCATTAGTTAGCACATTGGGGTGAGAGCCCATTGGACTGTCATTCAGTCGCAATCTGCTTGTCGGTTGCACAACTGCACACTCTCATTGGCTCCCAACTTCAAGCTAACCGTGTGACTTCTCAGTCATCATCAGCTGTTGGGCGCTTCAACTAATCACTGGTAGCATTATATTAGTATCTCACTGGGTAAGTGGCCATTTGGTCCTACTTATATTGTGATTTGTCTCGCATGCCAAACCTTTCATTACATCGCCGACAAAGTTCAGACCTAAGCATGATCAGTCAAGCAGTACTCAAATTTAAAACCTGCGATATTATATAAGGATATATTTGCGAGCTTTCAAAAGAAAATAAGAAATCCAACGCCACGAAGTCAGTTCTAATCTTTTCCTCCCTTAACATTGACAAAAGTTGAAGAAACCTGCAGGGTACGCTTGTGCCAGCATGTGAAACATCTTTTCGTTTTTGAAGGACAGGTAGTGGAGCATACAAGTTGTTACATGCCTCCAGAATAGCATAACGTTACACCTCAACCTCGGCTTAAAATATATGTTTTAGTCTTTTTCCATCAACCAAATCTCCCTTTTATACCAAATTGCATATTCCTTCCTTCTCAAGATTGTTGCACTGTTCTTCCGATTTGACTTTAGGGTGCCTTGAATTGTAAGAAACAATCTGGACATAAAGGGATTTTGTCTAGTGAGGCTTGGAACAGTACTCCAGTTTGCATTTGTGGTGGTTAACACCACACAGTATGCGCGTCCTGACCTTGTTGTACTTTTGCCAACCCCGGCTCATTGAAAAGATTCATTTGATTGGAAAAAATATTTTCCAAACTCACGTTTTCGAGGTACGATCCAACAATTTATACCGAACCAATATTTTGTTCACATTATGAAGAGAAGTAACAACTTTTAGCACGTTTAACCACTTCAACGGTTTGAATTTAACATGATTTTTATTATCCACAAGTGCAATGATTTCTTCATACTTAAAATGGGTAAAATCCATGAGGCAAACTTACACTATTTATAGATATGATATACTCTATGAAAGTAGGTTTTTGTGGGGTTACCATCACATCTCCTCCAGTGGTGCAAGCAATAAAAAGGAGACAATCTAGATGCAGTGATATAACTTTTTGATCTCTGACACATATAAATGTTATTGTGGTCAGATAGTGGAGTTACAACGCCACGTAAAATTTGGCAGCAAAATTTCAACAAATTGAACCAAAACGAAGACTCGGTTAGTTATCCTGGGAAAGCAAGGATGATGCAAAGAGAGATTCGTGTGACATTTTATTTTATGGTCAAAAGGAAGAAATAAAGTTGTTAGTAACCATACTCTTCTCCTTGTCATTGACCTTTAGATGTGAAAAAAGTTCATGCGTGAACAGAGTTAAGTTTTTGGTTATAGACAGAATGAAGGAAAAGCGAAGGGTCCTTTGTGGTAAGAGATGACACATTTGTGGGACTAGTGGCTCCACAGGATATCATAATTAATTCTAGATGAATGATTCTCGTAATGGAAACATGCCCAACAAAATTTGAAATAAACCACGTGATGCAGAATGATAATGCTAAGATGCAAGTTGCAGACAGCTATATGATACTTAGAATTTTTTCTGATGAACTGAGAAAAAAAAAAGTAGCCATGTTTTTAGTATATATGGTTTCAAACACCTTCTCTTTCTCTGCTCGTAAAACATTGAAATACACTATCACAATAAAAAAACCTTGAAGTATTTACCGGTAGAGTATGCCCTTTGGTTTGTTTGTTCTCATTTCCTTTTGAGGAAAATATCTATCGACCAAACGCCTCACTCATTAATCTTGGACGGCTAGCTATCTTATGATGATGATGTTTAAGCCTTGAGATTCATCCGATCCATGAGGAAGACTAAACTTGTGATGGAAGCACGATCATAGAAGTTACCTGCTTGCGAGAATCTCGCTTCACATTACCAGGTGCCCAAAATGGCGAGTTTGGCCAAATTATTGGTACTGCTCTGTTTCTGTCTTTCAGAGCTATCCGAAATGGAAGGGTAGTTGGTGAACCAACTCGATCGAGTGTTACTGTGAGTCTGTCACCGACGACACGTTGAACACTTTTTTTTCCCGAGAATACGCAGGAGAGCTGAACACTGTTCGTGGAACATTTGAAGGAAAGCTGTAGAAGCAAAGCTCGGGACAGTGTGAATTCAGTTAGCAACAGAATCAATTAAAGAGGCAATCACGGCAACCACAAAATCACCGGCTGGTCGGTCCATGTCTACTACCCGTAGCTACCATCTTTTTCTCGAGTACGTGATCTGTATCCATCTCACAAGTCACAACACCACCCTGGGCTGTCTCTGCCTGCTCCCCTGCATGCTGCTATATAAAGAGAGCTGGTCGCTTCCATAAGCGTATACTTGTACACAACTGAGCCTTGCAAGGTTCAGCCATAGCTATAGGAACTCGGACATTCAGAATTAGAGCAGAAAATGCCGGCAGCATTGGGCATGTCGAAGTCAGCAGGCAGCATTCCCCTGCTCTTGGTCGTCACCCTTGCTCTGCTCTGCTGCTCCGTCACTCTTGCCAAGCAGCAGTACTATGAGTTTGTGGTAAGTAACTGCTTTACACTACTGCATGCAAATCACTCTGACTATAATCTGATCATGTGCTGTAAGCTGTAACGTATCATCAATCTCCCTGCATGTACAAATTAAACGATGCATATATATAGATCCAGGAGGCGGCGGTGACGCGGCTGTGCAATTCCCGGAAGATCATGACTGTGAACGGTCAGTTCCCGGGGCCGGCGTTGGAGGTGATGGAGGGCGATTGCCTGGCGGTGAAGGTGACGAACAAGGGTGCCTACAACGTGACGGTGCACTGGCACGGCGTCCGGCAGATGAGGACGGGCTGGTCCGACGGCCCCGAGTTCGTGACGCAGTGCCCCATCAGGCCCGGCGAGGGCTACACGTACAGGTTCACCGTCACCGGGCAGGAAGGCACCCTGTGGTGGCACGCCCACTCCTCCTGGCTCCGCGCCACCGTCCATGGCGCCCTCATCATCCGACCCCGCGCCAGAGTTCCCTACCCCTTCAACAACGGCAAGCCGCCCGCCAGGGAGATCCCCATCATCCTTGGTACGTACACCTTCGCAATTTGTTACACATACATAGTTACATACTCTATGCCCGATTGTTGGACTCATGGGCGACTCTACAAAGATACCCATTAGTAGCTTTGCTATATATGTAGTATACTCGTGCAGTGGGTTCTCTATTTTTTTCCCTTGTCAACTGTGGATTAGTGTATTCAGTATCATCGGAACATACTATATGCGGCTAGTAGCATGACGTAATAATGGACAAGATATTTCTTTCAAAAAGCTAATGGCCAATATATAGGTAGCTAGAAAGGTGTTGCATCTGCAATTTTGCATGGCAGTATAGGCCAGGATGCGTACTGCGTGTTAGTGGATCGTATACGCGGTCATGATTCTCCTACTGGCTGACCTGACCAAGACAACATCACTACTATGTACGATGTATGCTTCAGGATGCACAACACTATTATTGTTCTCAACCAACTGTAGCTTTTATTTTGTAGAAGAATACGCAGGAGTACTGTGTATCTTTGTACTGACATGTATAGGAGAAAATAACTACAAGGACCTGAATAATGCGACGCACATGCAAAAGATCGCCAATTGATCCAGTAGGCATGTAGGTCAAAAATTTTCCACAAATAACTTTTGATTTGTTCCTCAAAAGGAAAATAGAGTGGGGCCATAACAGAGATGAATATGGAAGCTGCCATTGGCTAGGTTTGTTGTTGCAAAGTGTGGGCCCAGGAGAATGAGACATGATTAGCAGCGTTTCCTTTCCCTTTTCCCGCATGTTAATCAGTGTTATCATTGTCATTCTCTTCATGTCTGCTTGGTTGTTGGGCACCAGCTCTGCTTATTGGTAGCTTACCTCTGCACGCATCGGAGTCAAACATGCATCATGCATGCATCACAAAGCTAAAAGAAAAGGTTTACTAGAACATCTTTACACACAAGTTGTCGTCAGCACAAAACAAGGGAAAGGGAGCAATCTTATCTGGCTAATCATGAACGCAGAAATCTATGATGATATGCATCTCATGTGAGATTCTTGTTCAATTCCCCATCAGTGTCATGCATGGCAGTATGGCACCAACTGTTGGGCCCAACACCTTGTGTAGAACTACACAGCACATGCTATTTCCTCCACACAAACAGCGCCGGTTTTGACATGTCAAAAAGTTTATACTTGCTTCTGAAGCATTCCAAAAGCCAAACAAAAGAAGATGGATACCAAAAAAAGGGAGAAAACATGGCGACTCGTTTCAGAGTGCTGCCTCCCTTTCAGGCAGAAACAGAGTATCTTCAGTTGCCTGAAAGCCATTCTCTACAAAGTGTTTGTACTAGATTCATGATTAACCTATATAGAGCTTATATTTATTTAGAGTGCACAGCTTATGAAATTGCATAATCTAAAACTTTTCTTCGTACTGTCGCTGTGGCCGACACAATAGGCCTAACATGTGCATGCTAGCTTTCAACGATTTGCAACCTAAAATAGGTTTGTTGATAACAATAGAGACCTAAGCATACGCTATACATATTTAAATAAAAATGTTTAACTTTATGCAAAGACAAAATGATCGTCTATGTTTGAAAAAAAAAAAATCAACTATAGATCCATATGCTAGTAAAATGACCAAAGTTTCGAATGTGCTGTATGCATGCTCAGTCGATTGCATTGCACCTTAATAATAAGACGAAAAAAAAAATCATTTCTACCAAGAAGCATATACATGTTGCACCTTAATAATATGACGAAGAATTATCATTTGTACGAAAGAGCAGCATACATGTTACAATGTGATTACTAATGACAAAAAAGACGTTTTTAACCAGTGTTGTAACAATGCAATGTGGTGCGAACAGGGGAGTGGTGGGACATGAACCCCATCGACGTCGTCCGCACGGCCACCCGCACCGGCGCGGCGCCCAACATCTCCGACGCCATCACCGTCAACGGCCAACCAGGCGACCTCTACAAGTGCTCCTCCAAAGACACGACGACGTTCCCTGTCAAGTCCGGCGAGACGAACCTGCTTCGGTTCATCAACGCCGCGCTGAACACGGAGCTCTTCGTCTCCCTCGCCGGCCACACCATGACCGTGGTGGGCGCGGACGCCTCCTACACCAAGCCGTACGCCACCTCCGTGCTCATGATCGCGCCCGGCCAGACCACCGACGTGCTCGTCACCTTCGACCAGCCGGCGCCGGCGGGGCGGTACTACCTCGCCGCCCGCGCCTACGCCAGCGCCCAGGGCGTCCCCTTCGACAACACCACCACCACCGCCATCTTCGACTACGGCAATGGCGCCTCCTACAGTAGCAGCCCCGCCATGCCGACGCTGCCCGCGTACAACGACACGGCGACGGCGACCGCGTTCACGACGAGCCTGCGCGGCCTCCGCAAGGCTGAGCTTCCCTCGCACATCGACGAGAACCTCTTCTTCACCGTCGGCGTCGGCCTCTTCAACTGCTCCGGCAACCAGCGCTGCGGCGGGCCGAACAACACGCGGTTCACGGCGAGCATCAACAACGTCTCCTTCGTTCTCCCCTCCACCGTCTCCATCCTCCAGGCGCACTACCACGCCATTACGCCGGCCATCTTCACCGCCGACTTCCCGGCAAACCCGCCGGTGCAGTTCGACTACACGGCGCAGAACGTCAGCCGCGCGCTCTGGCAGCCGGAGCCGGGCACCAAGGTCTACAAGCTCAAGTACAGCGCCGTCGTGCAGGTGGTGCTGCAGGGCACCAACATCTTCGCCGCCGAGAACCACCCCATCCACATCCACGGCTACGACTTCTACATCCTCGCCGAGGGCTTCGGCAACTTCGACGCCGTCACCGACACCGCCAAGTTCAACCTCGATGACCCGCCCATGAGGAACACGGTCGGCGTGCCGGTCAATGGCTGGGCTGTCATCCGGTTTGTCGCCGACAACCCCGGGGTGTGGCTGATGCACTGCCATCTGGATGTGCACATCACCTGGGGCCTTGCCATGGCGTTCCTCGTCGAGGATGGCGTTGGGGTGCTCCAGTCCCTCCAGGCGCCTCCACCAGACCTACCACTCTGCTGAGTGCCTCAAAGCATTATTCAAATCCATTATTTGCTTACCTTATTCATACTTTTAAACATACTGCATGCGATTCATCAAGATTCAAGATGCATAGCCAATGTAATTCAGTCATAATTTGACTTGGAGTAAAACTCCCTACACAACAGATTTGTTAACTTATGCTGGTTATTTTGATACTCATGTAACATTCTCAATGTAATTCAGATGTATTGAAACAAAGAGCGACTCGCAGTAAAACACTCTGCAGTCTCAAATTATCAAAGCCAGAGGAATGGAGTGGTTACTGAAGTATGACAGAAGGAGATTAAAATACCACTGCTGTTTATTTCATCATCCATCTACTATGAAACATTTCTAAAGGAAAAGTTGTCTACAAGAGGATCTTACATGTTGAGGTTCCTACCACCTACTGAGTACAGAAATATACACAATTAGCATTCCTTGAGCAAGGCTCATGTTACAGATCGTTAGGGACCAGGGATACATTGAGTGTAGCTGCCCTGTAGATATGAAAAGTGGATCATGCCACAAATTTCAGGCAGCGAGTTTCATTGTGTATAACTTGGCATCGGCACGAACAGAACCGCGTCCCACACCTCACGCATGTGTAGTTTGCAGAATTACCGCAAACTGAGCAGTAATGGCACCGGGATGAAGTGCTTGGTGGCCCCACTGCAGCCCTCAAATATGTTGGAACATGAGGAGGAAGTGACTCCAGGTTTGCCTGTTTTGTTTTAAGAGTGCGAACTCTTAAAGGTGCAGTTACCAAAGAAATACAGAAGGAAGGAAACTTTCAGCACATGATTATGTGCTACCATCCAACCTACCTCATGTAGCACATACATGAACGATCTAGCTGCTCTCTTCTCCATAGCTTTCCCTTGCCTTGTCTTGCGTTTCATATTCTTGGACTGCTTCTTTTGCATAAGAACTGCAGAAGACAAGTAAAACACAAGATGGCTACTAGATTACTACTACATTATGTCTTTTAAGAAAGCAGAGGCATCCGCAATCTAAAACAATGGTACTGCCTTCCTGAGTGTCAAAAAATATTCAATGTTGAACAGCAGGGTCAATGCAATAATATTTCACAAAATGGTGAATCCAGACAATAAAAGCTATGTAGCATGTTGAATTTATACCCAACCAAAAAATAACTGATTCCGCTGGATCCAAAGGCAATATAGCGGCCATACTCTAAAACAACTCATGCATACATCAGTTTCAAAGACAGTTTTCTTATTTTTATTTTTGAGAGAAAGAGGACAGTTGTTTCTGATATTATTTATCCTGCTCATCAATCTACAAGAAGCAATGCAACATAAATTTAGTTTGCCCTGCATATTGATAATTGAATCCTCGTAAGCTTGTTCATCAAAATCTTTGTCAAATTAATTTGCAAAGAGTAATTTTTTAAGATGTAATTCATATTTATTTACTCATGTATATGTACACATCATTTTAATCTATCCTGTTGCACGATTGCACTGTCCATAGGACTGACCAAACCGAACAGGGCAGTTGCTCCCAAATGGAAAAGATACTGACCGGGATCTTCCTCATCCGTGGAGCCATACTCATCATCGTTAAGGTCAACAACCTCAACCCCAGCATTATCACTCTCAAGAGCTTCAAGGCGAGCTAACGCAGCCTGCATTGTATTACAGAAATGAATGGAGGCATGCATATTAGGACATGAAAGACAAAAGGACAGCCAATGAAAGAATGGAACCATGAGCCCGATCGAAGAAAGAATGTGGAGATGAACGTAGTAGCAGGAAACAACTTGGAATCGAGTCGAAGGAAGAGGGGAGCAAGGGCAAGAGGAATCAGTACTGTGGCAGGTTAGCAGTGTGGGTTGATTTGGGTTGATGGGATCGAGGGAAGGGCCCTATCGTAGTACCTGGGTGCGGTTATTGGAGCTGGCGAGGGCAGACGCCATGCGCGTGGCCATCCGGCGCGTGCGGGCGCTCGTCCGCCGGAACGGCCCGACGTTCTCTTCCTCCCCGTCCATCCTTTACTTGAGAAATCCAGCAGGCAGCGGCCGATATGGGTTTTGCGAGCTGCAACTGGATGAGCCGCCGACGTGAAGTTCAGCGGACGGCGGCTGCCGGTGGCGAGGGAGTTCCGGTGGAGGAAGGCTCGTCGTCATCTTCTCTTGGGCTAATGGGCTAGGCTGTAATTGGCTGGTCAACTGAGCCAGATTGGCGGCCCTACATGAATGTCTGAGGCTAGCAGGCCGCAATGTTGTGCCGAATCTCGAGCTTCGCTTAATCTGGACCGGGAGAAGCAGCTCGGACCGTGGATCCTATACGTAGGGCATCCGACGGGATCGGACGCTTTAAGATTTGTGCCGATCGAGATCCAGCGGCTGACATGCGCTGCGGCAGACAGAGAGTGAGCCAGATTTCGCCACGTGTCGCACTCTGATTGGGGCGGGTGGGGAGTGGGAGAAAAGGAAATGGATTTCAAACTTTAAAGGAATTTTTCTCTTAAACCGCAAGTCCGTTTTCGAATCCGTTTGAACCTACGTGTTTGTTACAATTAATTCTATAAAATGAGATCCAATATGAATATTTTTTGAATTTTTTAAAAATTTAAATTTTTGTCAACATTTTGAATGTATTGGGTCAACATTTTGTTTGTAATATATTAACATTTTGTTTACACTACGTCAATATTTTTTATGACATGTTGAATTTTATTTTAAAAATGTTGAAATGGAACTTAGAAAATGTTGACTATTCTATTTTGAAATGTTAACACTCTGAGTTGGGCTGAGCTGATCAGATTTAGTGGGCTATTGAGATGATCTATTATATGTTAATATAAGACGCGTATAGGAGGCCCCAGCTCGGACGGTTGCCGGATATCTCGGGCTGGTCGCCGAATGAAATAGCGACCACCCCGGAATGGTGACTGCGGCCGACGGCACCTCGCCGGAGACGGAGAGCGGGGAAGAGCTCGATTCCATGGACGCTGAGAAACACGAAGGCTTCGCGGCGTCGTAACCAGTCAGCGCAGCATATTATCCCTTGTCGAGGTCGTGCAGCGGCGCTCGACGGTGTGGCGTGCGCCGCCGTCCAGCGACTAGCAATATCGCACGACGGAGGAGCGCGCATCGGGGTGCTCCTCTCCGGCTTCATCGCGGCGGCGTCTGATCCTCTGCTGTTGTTGCTCTGAGGATCGAGGCGAGGCGGAGAAGATTCGCGGAGCCGGTTGCGTCCGCAAGCGAAGGCGAGTGTGGAGAAGATTGGCATGGGCACGGCGCCCTCCCCTGTTCTGCACCAGACCATTTTCTTTCAGGGACAATGCTTTTGGCCAGCAGCAGCGGCAACAGGGACATCTTGCGAGTTTCCATTGGATGGATGCTCCGTCCGTCTGACGAACTATAGCAGGCTGATGCCACGACACGGCCAGAGAGAGAAGTGTGTCAATTCAAGCACACCACTATAACAAAAATGTCCTGTAGCGACGGAAGGCATTTTACAGTAGCGACGGGTCAAAAGAAATCCGAAGCTAAAGGTGGTTCAACATTTGTAGCGACGGGCAATAAAAAAAACCGCCGCTAGAAAACATCTGTAGCGGCGGATCATAAAGTAGCCCGCCCCTGAAAAGGTTGATCACGTCATCGTTTTATTTTTAGGGGCGGTCGGCTTCGTGGTACGCCTCTAAAAACAGTTGCCACTTCATCCTCTCTTCCCCTCTCTCTGCCATGTCACCGATCCACACTCATCCTCTCAACCAATCAATGACCAGCACACAGATTGTGCTTTCTTCTCTCCCGTATTTTTCCACACCTCTCCTCTCTTTCTCTCTCCCCCACTTCCTCTCTTTCTCTTTCTCTTTCCTCTCACCATGACGGCTCCCATCTTTTCTCTCTCTCCACCGGTCATGGCGTAGGCAGGGCAGGAGCGTGAGCCGAGCGGAAGGCGTGCTCGCGACGAGAGACGGCGTCGGCGGCGTGACCACTTGGGCGGCGTCGGCGGCCACGACGGCCATGACGGCTGCCACACGTGGGCGACAACAACGACGTGCAGTGGGGCGGCGAACGACGATGGCCACGTGCGGGTGGTGACGGCCACGCGCAGCGGCGCGGCGGACTTCCCTTACCGGTGGTTTGGTGCCCTGCTTCACCGGCAGCGCAGCGGGCGACAACTATGACGGCCATTCGCGGGCGGCGACGGCAATGCCCAGCGGGGCGGCAGACTTCTTCACCGGCGTTGCGGCGCCCTGCTTCCTGGGTGGCGGAGGCCGCGGAGGCGCTGGCCGTTCCTCGTCCCACTGCTCGTCGGCGTGGGCACGGCCGCGTATGGCTCCTCCTCGCCCTGGCGTGAATGGGTGAGCTGAAGCTGCTTGCGGTTCATCGTGTGTCCCAAGTTTGCGCGTTTTTCCCAATCTGTAGAAGGATTGTAGAACTTCGTGCGTTTTCACAATCTGTACAAGTGAAGTGATTTGATTCATGCTGGGAGCACTGTTCAAAGTGCATCTGTATCTTAGCACTTTTTTGTGTTTGTGCTTGTTGTATCATGAACTTGCTATATAACTAGATGCTTCTTTTGGAATGAATTTGCTACGATGAGAATTCTGAGCTGGAGAGCTGCTCCAGGATTTATTTATTTTTTTGTTTCATGAAATCAACAGTAGCGGCGGGTCACAACATTGACCGCCGCTACAAATGTACTCTTGTAGGGGCGGTTTTTGGGAACCGCCGCTATCGATTTTTTTCTGTAACGACGGTTGCACAGCGACGGAACGACATGGCCGCCCCTACAGGCGGTTTTGGGCCGCCTCTACAGCCCGTTTTTGTTATAGTGCACATCTCTCAGCCAAGAGAATTAGCATGGCATTTCGGATCGAACAAATCAGATGACTATCATGACATTCATAGCCTACTGCACACAACCCTTAAGTTTCCAGTGTCCTTAACATACACATAATGTAAATGTTCTGAATGAAGAAAACATATTGCCTGATGTGGTAGGCACGCACCTGGCTAATTAATTTTGCTCTAAAAACTTGAACGAAAGGTGCACAAAAAGTCGATTACATTCCAAAAAAAAATGGCATTCATGATCAACTTAAAACTATGCCACCGAGCACATCTCAGTCTATGCTAGTAGCACATCACATTGGCAGCAAGCAAATAAACATTATTGGGCAACATGAACAAACATCACTTATGATCAAGGAGGTATGGTAACATAGCATCAAATGTTATCACCTTCCTTTGGAGAGATCGGTTATAGTCGTGAGTGGATATGAGATGGCATTCTGATCATCTTCCTAAGTCAGCTCATAGCTGCTCAGCAGCAAATTATCAGGTTGCAGGTCAGCCGGGAGCGGTGCGTCTCTTTGAAGGTACTGCATGACGAGGCGCATGCACGGCCTAGCACTCGGCACAGGGTGGGAACAGAGCAAGCCAAGCTTCAGTACAAGCTCTGCCTCCTCCTCCACCAGAAGTAGCTTTGGGTCGATGGCGTCGGTGATGGAACCAGCTCGCCATGCCGCGAGCACCCAGTCGGCCAGCGCCACAGGCTCTCCATCGGCGGCGTCCACCCAGATCGGCCGCCTTGCACAGACAACCTCCATCATGAGCACACCCAAGGCAAAGACGTCGGTTGCCTTGGTCGCCTTGCCAAGCCTGGCAAGCTCGGGAGAAATGTACCCCCAAGTTCCTGCCATGCGTGTGGTGTGGGCTTCAGCTCCGTGATCATGCGACCTTGCAAGGCCGAAATCACCCAGCCTCGCATTCATCTCGGCGTCAAGAAGGACGTTGCTCGACTTGATGTCCCGGTGGATGATGACTTGCTCCCATTCCTCATGCAGATACAACAGACCAGAGGCCACACCTTTGATGATGTGGTACCTTTGAGCCCAGCACAGACTACTGCTAGTGCTGCTGGTGTTGACAACCTGACCATGTAAGTAACAGTCAAGGCTTCTATTGGGCATGTAGTCGTATACCAGGAGGAGTTGTTGCTTGTGGCGGCAATATCCGAGCAGCTGAACAAGATTGCGGTGGCGGAGATGACCAAGGATGATGATCTCGGCCATGAACTCCTTCATCCCTTGCTTTGACTCTGGCGACACCCGCTTGATTGCAACCGTCTGCTTGGAATGGGCAAGCACGCCTCTGTAGACGCTCCCGAAGCCTCCCCTACCAAGGAGCAGCTTGTCCTTGAACCCGTTGGTGGCAGCCAATAGATCTCTGTAGGTGAAGGATGGAGGCCCATACTCCCTCTCCCATTCCAGTTCATTTTTTCTTGTTTTTGACCGCCTCTTCATATGACCTTCACAGCAAAAGCAGAAACGGCTACAGCGATTGCAAGAGTTGGCAAAAGAACTGCACATAGTATTGTATTGTGGCTGAGCGGGTGACGTTGCTGCGCTAGCTCTTGTATAGTCTTGAGTGACAGTGCTGAGTAGTTGAGTGCGGCAGCTTCTCCGTTCACCTTGAAGCTCCAACCAAGTACATAATGCTTGCTGACGGTGTCGGTGGCCGATGAAAACCCAGCATATACAGTTGAGTCTTGAGTGGTTGGCAGGAGCCCGGTGAGATCGTATCCAACTGAGAGCAGTGGTCTGCTTGGATTGTTGGACGAGGAAGAAGAACAACAAGGCGCTATGGTGACATACAGCATCATGTGCTTGCTGTCGTAGTCTACCCACACTTGCATCGGCTGCCCGCTGATGAGGGCCAAGTTATGAAACACGCCAACGCCATCATCAGAGGTGTAGTATCCGGCCGGACTGGAGGAAACTGAAGTCAGGCTTCCGATGTCAATCCCAACGTGGTTGTCGTCGATGTCTTGGAACTCGATGTTCTTTATGGTATCAAGCTCAATCGCAAGAAGACTCGTCAGATTTGATGTAGTATGACCACCATTGTTGACTCCAATGGCATCAAGACCCAGGAACCGACCAGGCAAATAAGCGCCGTTCATGGTCAAATCCTTGGTTGGAGAAAGTACAAAGGCCAGCCCATGGCTGCTCGAGTAACTGTAAGGTCCGATAATGGAGAAAACAAAAGTTGTGGAGAAAGACGGCACGGAGGAGCCGGCTGTCACGAGATTGAGAGGGTAAGTGTAAAAAGCATGACCTTGCTTATCCTTGGACCCGCTGGTTAGCAGCAAAAGACCATCGATGGCCGAAGCTTCACCATCCATTGTTAGGTAGTCGCCATTGAATCCATCGTAGATGAACTCATCCTTACGAACAACAACGGCGCTAGTCGTGGCAAATGACAGAAGCACAAGGAGGAGACAGAGACGCAGGGAGCACGGAGGCGCCATGGCAAACTACTCGTAGCAAGGCAAAGCAAGATGTTGTCCGTCTTGATCTCGCAGCCGCAGCTAGCAAAGCTCAAGCGCTTCCTGCGTAGTACTACTGTGAATTGGTTAAGCTTCTTCTTCAACGACCTGCCCAACAAGCAAGTCCAGTCCTCGTAGCTGTACTGATCTGAACTAGCGGTGGAGAGTGGAGACCCCAGTAGACCGGCATTCAAGTCATGCCGCGCTACATCCGTTTTGACTATTCTTCTACGGCATGCACGACTCGCTGGGTTTCCAAAAGCCGGCGCTTCTCTGGCTTGTGTGGAAGAAAAGGAACAGGTTTCGCTTTTTCCAAAGCTGACTGCGCTTCCGGCCACTGCTGTCCTACCCCAAGAACACGTTTCATTGACAAAAGTGCTCTATGACAAACGCCGCTGCTGTCCTTAGGGATGGCAACGGGACGGGTAGAGCAAATCCATACCCATTCCGCTAGGTGTAGCGGGTAAAATTCCTCACCCGCCCCGTCCCCATAGGTGAAAATTTCTACCCGGCCCCGTACCCGTCGGATATCGGGGCGGGTAACGGGTACCCACGGATGGAACACTATAAACACATGTTAGCTTCAAAATTCAACAATTTTTCACAATTTTGTAGCCTCTCACACAACAAACAACAACACATAAATTTTTTTGACTAATACGAGTTGAATTAACATAAAACAAGCCTATGGACGACACACATTAACATAAAACAACCTACATATCACATAAAATGAGTCAAATTTAGAACTCAATTCAAATTTCGGGTACCCATCGGGTCACCCATGGGTGGGGATAAATCCCCGTCCCGTAGGCCACCCATGGGTAGAAAACTAGCCCCATGCCCGGCCCCATCGGGTTGGGTACCCGGCGGGTACCCGGTACCCGGCTCCGAATTGCCATCCCTAGCTGTGCTACCCCAAGAAACCTCAAAGAGCTAACACTTGTAACGCTGAACAGACTCTTCTGGTAAAATTAGTTAACCAGATGACATGCAAGAGAACCTGTCTCTGACATTGCACTCATCTTGCGCTTCTTCGACTTGCTTGCATCCACCTCTTCTTTTCCAAGGCTTCAATACCCTCCCAACATTCCTGCCACACCACTTATATCTGCTCCGGGTGCTGCAACAGAAAAATGACCTTGTTAAGTTGTCAAAGGAGTGAGGAGGTGCGCCTGGTGCAGTGGCAAGGCTTGCGGCTGGTAACCAGGCCACGGGAGTTCGACTCCGAACTCCCCATCCTCACAAAAAAATCCCCTCGCTTCCTCCACTCAAAGCATAGGTGAAAGGCCCGGCCGATCTCACACGGTGACATGTGGCCCCCATGTAAGGGTGGAGGAGGGGTTCGGGGGTTTTCTAAGCCTGCGCGAGAAGGTCATTCTTCTTAATAGAAAACCCGGGGTTGCTCGCCCCCGCAGGTCTAGTTTTTTTTTTTTAGTTGTCAAAGGAGTTAACAAGGGTGTAGAAAGAACTGTATATTGATTTCAAACGCAGTAGTATTCTTGTGACCAATGAAAGGTGTCATCCCAACTTTCAAAAGGATTATAAGAAAAATGCAAGTAACCAGGTCCAGGAAGGAACAATGGTGCATTTCCACTAAACATAACACAGTGTGGACACTGACTGCAAATTTGATAATAGCGTGAAAATTATTTAAGTTGGTACAAACCAAACCAGGACAGGAGAAAATCTTTGCTACTGTTTTAAGAAATCCTAAAATGAAACAAAAACTAAAAAAAAAATCAGCTCAACAGTCAGCTATAAAATCCCTAAATGAGCTTCAAAGAAGCACCGTACCATATGCCTATCCAATTACCTTCATTCAAACATTCTGAGGGTATCTGTGATTAAAAAGTAACTGTCATGCAGCTAGCAATGACCATCTAAATAGGAATAAATTTAGCAGAAACCACACGTACATGTCACTAAAATCAACTGATGTACTGTCATTAAATATGTAGTTGCCACGTTTCCATTGTTATCATTGGGAACTTCTGTCATTAGCAAACGTAGGAAATTTTCATGCAGACAATTTTTGTAAATTCATAAAAAAAGAATGGGTCAAAATGTGTGCTGATTTATAAAAATTAAGATTTTTGCACCTTATTGATGCACAAACTAAATCAGTGAAAAATAACAAGACTAGCACTTTATTTGATCAGGAAAATGAAACAATGATTACAGTGTTAAATAGCAAAAGCAGTTGCTATGTTGTCTTACCTTGTGGGACTGCTAGTTCAATTTGCATGTCAGATATCACAGAACCAGACGTTTCATTACTGGAGAATCCTATGGTTAAAAACAATGGTTATCTCAACACGATCAAGGGAATCATTAGCTATTCAGCACACACGATCTAAATAGAAAATATACTAAGTACCACCCTATCAGTTCAGTTGCTGACCTGAGCGGTAAGGCGGAACTGAAAGTCTCTTATTGACCTCCTGCCTGCAGAAGACAATGAAATAGCGTGAATTCCAACAGGTACAAGCAGAAAGAAGAACTACAAATAACCATGCATTAACTACCTCTTTTGTTCATAGAGACAACTGATATCACACGCTTTTGGTTTGTTGCCTTTCTCCTTGTAAGCCTTTCGAGTGGGGCGCACTCTGTTAGGCATCATGTAAGTACATGGCATTAGATTTTGCATAATAAAAAGCACACTAACAACTGTTGGTCAGATAAAACATAAGACCATGGAACCCACCCAGAAAGGTTAATTTGCCAACGCTTGGGGGCATAATGAGGGCTAGGCAAGTGCAGCTTCCCTTCGAGCTCAGGGCACTTAAGGGCCAACTTCTCTAGCTTTTCTGCAGCTGTTTTCCATCCGTGCATCCAACTTGCCACATCCCTACAAGAGAAGAATTTGACCAGTTGGGACCAGTAACTGCAAATGATGGGTAATACACAGCATTATGTAAATACACTGTTCTTCTCTACATCAATGCAGGGCTATCGGTAAAGGTTAGTAGCCCAGCAGGTCAGGGCATCTGATAAATTAGGTACAATACAAGGATTAGAGGGTGAGACTTTCAGGAAGCTCTGCTGCAAAACGGCAGGTACAATAATTGTTCCTTTTTTCATAAGATCTAAAACACGTTCTTTATTATATTCTTTTTAACAGAACCTCAAACATGAGGATTCACACAGTTGTGGATCAAGATTCTACCTATTTTGTCAGTTTCGTGCAACTATATGTTAACAAAAGAACAATGAAATTTGCAGCATCAAATTTATCAGCAGAGCTGGCTTGTTGTGCTTTTCTTTTCTTCTACCTTACGGCCAATCGGATGGCTTGCTGCGCTTTCTTTTATACTAGCATCGATGGGGCCTTTCATTTGCATTAAATTCTATGCCATATATGTATTTTTTGTTGACTTGGCAAGGTAATTATGAGGAAAGAGAAGTCAAACTTTCATTTCTTGTGAGAGGTCTTTCATTCTAATGAAAGGAAGGTGACTCTCTTTCCTAAAATTTGTCTTAAAAATAATGAAATGAAAGTTGCCATTGAGAATGGCCTTATACTAGCATCGATTGCATCATTTCAGCAGAACATTAAAAGAGTAGTATTCATCAAAGACGGTCCTTTTGTGAGTTATTTTGAGCAGAAAGATCACGGCAGTTGGGATTATTAATTAGTTAATTACTTGATTGATTAGCCAAACATGTGTGAAGCGAAACATGTGCAGGGAGGAAAGGAGGGGAAATGAAATGCGGTGAGGATACCTGGGCGGACGTTTCCGGGCGTCGTGGAAGAAGATGCGCAGAGCTGCGACGTGGGGATTATCCTTGGCGGCGGTGTCGTCCAGGAGAGGGTAGAGCCTGTCGATGTCGTTGACGCGGCTGCCGCCGTCAGCAATGGTGCCGAGAACTTGATAGATGTGGAGGCCAGTGGTGCAAGAAGAGGGTGGCCGGCAGGGAGGTGGACGAGGGCAAGAAGCGCTGGACGTAGGAGCTGAGCTCGTCCCAGCGCGCGGTCGTGGCCAGGTACCGGAGGTGGGACATGTCGAAGAACACCGCCGTCTCCCGCTCCAGCCTGCAAGACATGTCATTGAGAATCGATTGGATTGGATTGGAGGAGAATGATTGGATGTCCCAAGAATTGATACTGGTGGGCAGCGGCATGGAGGTGGCAGCGCTTGAGGAAACAGAGGATACGGCGGGCGCAGAGCTTGTCGGGGAAGCGGGCGTGGTCGACGGCGGCGTCGCACATCAACAACATGGTAGGCTCCAGATCATCGATTGTTGCTCTGCAACGCGAATGGATTTGTATTCACTGATCAATGCATACGTGGACAGCAAGGACCCACCGATGGAGCCAATGAACAAGCTGCGCACCTTCCCCTCCCCTCCACCGATTTGGTGGGTCCCCTCCCACCCCCACAAGAAGAACGTTCACTGGACACTGCCGTGCCAAGCGCCCGTTTGCAAGTCAATCATTTTCATCATCTATTTAGTTCCAGCAGTGTCATTTTCGCTCATTTCGAGACACTGTCCAATAGAGAAGCTTTGATGCCTGCTTATTGTAGTTGCAGCCCGAACTCCTGTATATCCTGGAGCAAGTCAAGCAGTGCTTCCTAGCTGCTTTCATAGGCTTAGGAGTGTCGCCCAGTTTCTGTCGTGAATTTTGTTTGCAAGCTATCGGCAACTAAACTTGTGTAGCTTTTGTAAATCTATATTCCCTCAATGAAATAAGTTCTTAGAAAAAAAATATATATCCTGGCGTGAACATATCTTCCCAAACTTTTCAGGAACGTCAACATTTCTTTGGCCCCAACTATGATAGAAGGTTTTTAAGAGAACACTTCCATGATACATGTAGCCAGATCAAATTAAGGTTCAGCCTTCAGCGTAGCATATCTAACATCCACACCTTCATCCTAGGATCACACAAGATAAGTTGCTCAAGTCGTTAATATAATCCACGAGAATAAGCAAAGACCCATATGAACTCTCTAAGACTGACTCCAACAGATGCTCCATATCCTCACTTACACCCAATATAGATCACAAAAGGGTTAAAACCAGCCTCCAACAGATCACCCAAAGCCTCACCCCATTTTGCGCAACGAGCACGCCGTCACCTACAAATGAGGCGTCCGCGCGGCGACCCCATCCCTCGTCCGCCCTCTCCCTCCACCTTCCCTCCTCTCCCCGGCGAAACAGGCTGCCGGTGGCGCCGCGCCCTCCCCTCCCCTCTCCTTGCGACGCAGGCGACCCCCGCCAAGCTCACCGAGGTGGCGAGCTCGCCTGCGCGGGCCGCGGTGGAGCGGGCGAGGGCCACGGTGGCGTGGAAGGCCTCCGCCCAACCCAGGGAGGAGGAGACCTTCGCTACCTCCATGGATGGAGCGTAGAGGAGGGGGAGAAGGCGGGGAAGCAGTGGGGCGCGGGCCAGGGTGAGGCGGCAGCCAGGGCGAGTCCGCGCAGCGTGGCGCGGCGGGCCGGAGCAGCGGGGCGGCGGCCAGGGCGAGTCGACGCAGCGTGGCCACGGCGCCGTCCCTGTCCTCGTCCCCGGCCCCTTCCCCACCTCCTCGTCCGCCGCCGTCTCGAGGCCCCGCTCCTCCGTCGGCGGCGCGGGGGCTCGCGCCTCTGCCGCGGCGTCCTCGTCCTCGGGGCCGGCGTTCGCGCACAACGCGAGCCTCGCGGCAGTGCTGGTCCCCGCCGCGGCCTTCCTCCGGACGAGCGCGAGGAGGCGGCGGCCCGATTGACGGCGACGGCGGCGGCGGTCGCCTGAGCTCGAAGAGGCGGCAGCGGAGTCGATTTTCGGACTCCTGTTGGAGATGAACTTTTTTGGACGATGACCTTCCAGCCGGATGACCACCTTTTCAATGGTTTGGGTGTCCGATTTTAGGGTCCATTGTTGGAGTCAGTCACGCTGGAGCAACATTTACATTTCTATCCAGACACGACAGCAACCATTATTGTGCCGCCTTCAATATTCCAAGGCGCCATGTTCACCAGGGAAAAAAACACCTCCTAATAGTACTCAGGCATTGATGAAATAAAACGGCATTCATCAGTCACGTGTTCGCTTCAGGCTTGCATAACTTCCTGTTTCTGTGGAGCTGCTCTCTCCAAATTCTCCACTGGATGCTCTGTTAACACATACAAACAAACTCTAATTCAGTTCAAGGGTCACATTCATTTTGATTCTTCTATATCACACAACTTTAGCTACTTAAGGGGATAAAATGAAAATGGTGAGCAATTCAACAGAAAATTTGTGCCAAGATAATGTTTGCCTACATCGCAACAATTAATACAGATCAAGGTAACCTACATGCCTGATACAAAGTAGTGTTCGATTGACCCATGGGCCCTCATTATGTACAAAATAAATCAGGGTCATGCACATAAAAACTCGACCTGCCAGGGAAGACCGCCCCCAACGGCATTTAATTAAGGAGAATAACCTCTCACGCAGGTCGAGAAAACCCCCGAACCCCCTCCCCGATCCTACACAGGGACTCAGCTGGCCGTTGTGAGCTCCGGCGCGAGTCTTTACCATGTGCTTTGACCCGGGGAGGACGAGGGGATTTTTTTACTCTGCACTGCAGCGTGGCATATCTCAGCCACATGTGCTACAGTGCGCGCGCGGTACCGCGCGCAGGTGCCACGGCGGGGGATCGAACCCCGGTCGACAGGGCAAACGCCCCGGAGCCCTCTGGCTCTGACCAGTCGGGCTGCCCCCGCGTTGGCAGGGGGGGGGGGGGGTCATGCACATGATAATAGTAAACCACCAAACCTCACCAAGATCAATGCTCGCCTTAAAAAATATGCAAGAAAGCTGAACATTTACATGAAAAAAAAAGGGATTAAATGCCCAGATAGCACAACATTTTGAAGCACAATTATAACCCATGAGGCTACCAAGCTAAGAATTGGTAGCTAAAATTAAAACTACATGTGAAAGTTGGACAACTACGATTACCTAGGGTGCAAGAGTAGAAATTAATCTGAGCCCTTGATTATCTAAAATTAAAATTAAATAAAAATAGAAAATAAATGCAAGTAGCCTCCTAATAATTGGAAAGTGCGCCACTCTACAAAATAACGTGCCATCCTACCATGATAACGTGATTGATTACCGTGAAGGAATATTTCTGGTATGGTAACAATGCCACGCTGGCTGATTTCTGTGAAGCAATATTTCTGTTATGGTAACAATGCCACTCATGGAAAATCAGCAACCAATCGGCAATATTTCTTCACGGCTCCTCAAATCATGGTTACACGGCTCCTCAAAATAACGTGCCATTCTACCATTCTCTTGACACATGTATTGCCACATGGTTACACGGTCTGGTGTAACTTTTTTTTTTCTGTATAACTCACAAGATATATATGTCACGTTATTTAGATTTTGTTATACATGGTTACAAGGTATGATGGCGTCAGGTTCCTTTTGACTCGCAAGTGTGTACCATGTAGTTTTGTTACGTACCCAAAAAAATATGTGTAGGATTGTAGTAACAACTCATCACATTATTTTCCTATTATTTTTAGACGTCAAAAAATCCTTCACATCAAGTTCAACCAGTTTATTTCTACTTGACACATTATTTTGATACATCAAAAAATCATATCAGCATGTTTTCTATGGACACGGGACACCTCTTCAGCATGAGTTTGTTTCTCACGTCCTTCACATCAAGTTATGTATTTGACACGTCTCACGTGAGTTTTCTAATTGACACATTTTTTCCTACGGCAACCAATCAGCTAAAAATCTGGATCTAATATCATTCACATGAGTTTGTTTCTAAACAATAATTACTTTCTAAAACAAAAGATAATTACATTCCAAAACAGTGTTGGGTGAAGTCTTGCACCCTAGCCTCGAGATCTACTCAAATGAACGGCTCACGGTTATTTAGGACTACTGTAGCGGGAGCCTACTGCTTCAAACAGAACTGAAATTGCAAAATAATACAAGATCATGGCAATCTACAGGTCTAAAAGAAAACATCGCTGGTTGCGATTATGTTCTGCTTACTGAGAAAAAAGCCCTGAGATCAAGTGTCATATGACACAAGAGTATCACACTGATGAAGTCTCAAATGCTACCAAGATGCTTGCCACATATTATGCAGAAAACAGAAATATTAGGCTAACTTACCACCAAGAATGATGGGCTCTGGAGCATTTTGTTCAGTTTGCATATCTAACGCCAGAGAACTTGAGGATGCATTACTGGGAACTCCTGCCGAGATATTGCAGAGATGAAAGGGGCATATAAGCAAAGAAACCATGGAGTACCGATAAGTGTGCACAGAGATGACAAAAAAATGCTTATGACTACTTTACTGCCAAAAAAGGGAAAATTGTCACAATAAGGATTTGTTATAGTGCCTAAGGATGGTCCAATCTCAACACATCATTTCTCTGATGATGAAGCCTATGGTTGCAGGCAATTACAAGAAAGGAATGGAAGAATGGGAGTTTTTTTTAATTCCATTGATTGGTTTGTTGGAAAGGAAATCTTGATGGGATGGGGATGGGAATATCAGAGCTAAACTTCTACCATTCTAAACACTGCTTTTAACTGTTCTTTAGTGGAAGATGAATGCATCTCCACCATTCATTATCACTTGAGTTACAAACTTCTACTCCCAACAAAACAGAGGAAGAACAGCAAAGTCCTTATGATAAACATAATACACAAACAAGCCAAACCCAGGAATTGGAGTAAAAATACAATTCCCACATAACTCCCTTTTCCTTCCGTTACCAAATGCACACTGAAGAAAAAACCAAAATTGGTACAGTTAATGCGCCTTTTCAAAACTTACGGACTCAAAGAACTTTTAACAGCTGAAGAGCACTGTCCTTAGTTTATTTTATTGAGACAAATGACAACACTAAAGAACATACTATAGCCTTGACTTATGACCTGTCCTGATAGTTTAATGATGTCTCAAATTTTCTCAATTACTTTTTTTTGTAAAATTTAGTATAGAGTAATCAAGACCATAATGCATGCCCAACAAACTGCAAGTATTAGGCAGCACATAAGTAAAGCAAGTCTAACATAGTAGGGGAGGGGTAGGTGAATGGCTAACATGGTGGACATATTCATTCTAAGGTACCGTAAAACTGGCCACATAGTATAGGAAGTCTGCTTTGTACAGGTTTGAATCACCGCATATCCATTCAATTTTAGTTCAGCTTGCAATGACAGCATCAGATGAAAAATAGGACAGACATCCAGATCTTGATCTTGTCTCCAAAATTGTAAACCTCATCTTTAAAAAAAAATGGTTTGATGTTTCGAAACAAATATGAGCCATATCTAAGTATTGGAACACATGAAAGTTAACATGAGCATATATAGAAGCGATGAAATACACAGATTGTTAGACATGGTCACACCAAAGGATAGTACATATATAGTTTGTCTTCTACTCAATCCCAAACAATCTAACATGTAACGAGCCGGTTTGGCTACCATTAATTTAATGGAAAGTCAGGCGCGTTGACAGTAAAAAAAAAGGATAGTATTAGCCCCACTGTGCACTCATTAAAAGAAATAAAAAAAGAATTATACCTGAACCATTTTCCCCCTGAGTCGTAAGCAGCCTGCATGAAGCAATGTATGTTAACGTGAAAATAAGAACAGCGGGGCAAGCAGAGTTTCTGTTGTTGTGCATTACCTTGTATGCAGAAATTCACGAACGAGAACATCTGATGGTGCGTGGTTGCTTATCTTCTTGCGACGGCTGGGGCACTTACATAGCCTGTTTAATAAGCAAGAATGAACTTCAAAAACGGGTTGGAAGTAGCGCAGTGGGTAATTCGTAGTGGTAACTATCATCCAAAGCAGGAGACGGTATTGGAGAAGGTAATTTTAATAAGCTGGTATATGGAGCAACGAACCCGTGCGTGATGGGGTCCCAGAGCAGAATCCTTTTACGCGGTAATCGCACGTCGCCTTGAAGCTCAGGGCACCTAGAAACCAAGTCCATGATCACGCCCAGTCGCCGAGGCTGGATCTCCTGCCAGATATTGGAGGCCCTACATGTAATATACAAGAAGAGCAATTATTTTCTCTAATGCTAATTAGCAGAGCTATTGGACTTGACATCCTGATTCACTGGCCATTAGGACTAACCTGATTAATAAGCAAAATAGTTAATCATGATTATTAAGCAACCAATGAAGATACGTATTAGGATGACTCACTAACCTGATGGGGTCTGCGTTCAATTTAGTGATGATCTTGTACAGACGTGCGGCAATGGGCAACTTGAGCGTGTCCTCGCTGGGGTTTTGGAAGAGTGCTGCGAGCTCGGCACCATCCTTGCCACCGGCGGCGACCGTCGCAAAGGTTTTGAAGAGGCTGACCTGGTCCAGGAGCTGCCACGACACCTGGCTGCTCTCCTTCCTGGGGACGCGATACAGGAAGCGCTGCAGGTAGTAGAAGGCGTCATCCAGCTGCCCTGACGACCGCAGCATCCGCTCCACATGCGACGCATCGAACACCTCCGCCGTCGGCTTCCCGCCCCTTCGATTCGATCGGTTTCCCACCCCACCCCGAGCAAGCAAGCGAAAACTCAATTAAAATCATGGAGGGTTCGGTTGACAACGGAAATCAAGGGGATCGATTTGGGATCGGTACTCGCGACGGAGCTTTACGAAGGCAGAGAGAACTCGGCGGGCGTTCCCTCGGGCGCGGCGGCGGAGCAGTGGCCGCCGGATGGCCGGGAGGCGGATTACTGGCCGGCCGCGGCGGCGTTTCGCCATCTCGATCGTTTCGGCGGTGGGTTGGTTCGGCTTGGGCACGACAAAGATGGACGTGGGGACGTTTTTGTTCTTTTTTTTTTTTTTGGCTTTTCGCCTTTCCCTAATATGATCACTTTTCTGAGATTAATACTAGTATGTCCAGTCAATATTCATAAAAGTGTTCACAATTTATTGACATATATAAACCCCTCCTATGTTTGAGTCGTCTCAACATAAAAACCAGCCACTCTATTGACATACAAAGTTTTTGCTGATAGTTTGGTCTTAATCCGAACAAATATGAAGGAGATGATCGAGCCGCCGGACACGAAGTTTTGCAGGATAGAGGGTGGAGTACTGTGTACGCGTGTGCGGTGGTGCAGAGGCGGTCGCGCCTGAGGAAGGAGATGATCGAGCCGCCGGAGACCAAGGCCCCGTCATGCCGCCGCTGGCACACCTCGTCGTGAACACCCCGTGAAGTGAAAATACGTTTACACGTATCCCACCTTTGTGAAGGTTTCCGTTTGCCGTCGACGTTACCTTCCTCACGAGTCACGACTGTATCTGAAGAACCCGCCCCATTCGCTGCTCCTGCGGTCCTGCCATGGCCATGGCGGACACCAGAAGGTGTAAAGCTCGAGGTCAGCGACCCTCGCCATCAGGCGCTGCTGGGAGAGCTAACATACCAGCCGAGCCGTCGAGGTCGGAGTTGCCATTTCCTGCTTTGCAGCCGAATGTTGCAGCTACTTTTTTTAGATAATGAATGTTGCAGCTACTGGATGATCGCATCGATGTGCGTATCTATCTGTCGACCAAGAAAAGTTAACTGAAAAACTGCATATTCAGTCGTGTTTATGTGCTCTATCGACCTAAACATGATATTGTGTCTGCATGCATCTCTGGTCTCTCTCTTCCAATAAAACAGAGACGTACGATGCTAGCTGCAAGCAAAGCTCAACATCTGCACATGGCAATGGTAATCAGGTCACTCCGCTGCCAGCAAGCATCGTGCGCATGACACTTCGGCACCTTCCATGCGAAGCTTAATAAATTATTCACAAATCACAGCAATCAAATTCTTCAGGCACACAAACCAACCGATGTCTCTTGGTTCGTCAAACATTACATAGCAAACAAACTCAGGGCACTCACAACCAGAATGCACACACACGCTGCCGCTGCTTATTAGCAACACACTCCATTTCAAACTTTGTTCGGATTCAATCGCAAGCCACACACACACACACACACACACACACACACACACACACACACCTGAGCACACACGCCGGCCGGTTTCTGACAGTCCGAGCGCAACACGCACGCAGGCGGCGCAAAGCAGGCCGCCTTTTTATTCCAAAGCACACCACGACCAACAGCCTAACATAGCCATCAGCACAGACAGGAAACAACATGAGGCCCCATACCTCACATAACAAACTCAATCAAAGGCAGCAGCAGCAGCATCCAACAAACCAGTCCAAATTCAGTCACGGGCGAACAAGCCATTGCGTACCAGCAGCAGATGTGCGGCGCAGGGTTCACCTAGGCAATGCAAGAGGCAGAGGTGTAAATGGAGAGTCAGTGAGCAAATCCAAATAGATGGATGGATGGATTATTTCACTGATCAATACGCAGAGCAATATATGCAGGTAGGTGTACATACCTAAGGACGGTGCCTCTGAGGAGGCGCCTCCGCCTGTAGTAGCGTGAATGCACGGGTGGTTTGAAGAGGTCGGAGCATTGCCCGGCGTCCCACTCCAATGCGTCCCACACATCCTTCTCCATCTCGACCCTCACGCCTGGTTGTAGGGCCGGCAGCCGGCGCAGGCCAAAGCACCCTCTAATCCTGATGGTCTTTAGCGCGGGCGCGAGCATCTTGACCTCCTCACACATGATCCCCTGCAGCTTCGGCAGGTCGTGCAGGTGGATGGTGGTCAGCTTCGGGAATGGCACGCCGTGGGAGACTATCTCCTCCTCTGGGAACTTCTCGTTCAGCACGAAGACGTGCGTGAGGTCGCCGCAATGGATGATGTGGAGGGTCTCCAGGCTAGGGAAGGAGGTGACCCACACCGGCAGCACGAACTGGAGCCTTGGGCAGGAGCGTAGATGTAGATGTTTCAGATTTTCAAAGGATAGAAATAAGCTGATGGTACATATGCTCCAAATGCACAGGGCCTTTTGGAGATCCGATACCCAGATGGTCTCCAACTTATTTGCATATTCACTATATTCCTCTACGTTTGAAGTGAAAACCGTCTCAATTCTAGGGCAACTCTCCACACGGATCCATTTTAGGTGTTCCAAACTATATGCAACCATGCTAGTCGAGGCATCATGCAAATGCATGGATTCAACATACCAATTAATCACATCACATAAAGAATCACTTGTGAGCCCACTCTCCAAGGCACAACTCCCACCACCAATCTCAATATGGTGATCCAACTGCTGAGTCGGAGGCTGCGGGAAGACCAACATCGGGGCATCGCCAATCTTGGAAAATACATCACGGTAGTGGCTCACTAGAACATGACGGTGTTGATTACTACCGGGTTGAATTTGAATCATCTCCTTGTTGGTTGTGTCAAGCGGAACACCCCCACCAGAATCAATTGAAGAGGTGACTTGTATATTAAAATAATAAATACCCCTAAATTCATCATAATGAATGATCAAATCAAGCAAGGACCTCATGAGCCTCGCGTCCGCAAGAGTAGCATGCAACTGCAATGAAAAAGATTTGTGTTGGGCAAGGGATGGCCTAGTAAATCCGGATACCCTTCTATGTCGTGTGTCAATGCACAGCAGCTTCAGCTTTAGCTGTCCAAATGGATCCCACTTTATTGCGCTAAGGTGCTCGCAACCCAGCAAAAACAGCCGCTTGAGCCCAGGGACATTTACCACCATAGTTGTAAGGTCAAACACCTTGATTGCAGATCCGGAGAGGTCTAGCTCCTCAAGATTAGGCAGTCCACGTACAAACAAGTTTTCTAACTGTGTACAACCTTGCAGGGATATTTTGAAGGTTTTGACAACCCTTTTATCTGCATCAGGCGGCGAACGCTCCCGTTCACAACTTTGCAGAGAAAGTAGCTCAGAAGACGACCTCCAATGGGCAGCTGGTCCATATCCATCAAAACTGAATAACCTTAGCGAGGAGGGAAGCCCGTCAGGTACAACAACATCCTCTAGCCCATCACAACCATCTAAAATAAGCATTCGGAGGCTCCTTGCCATTGATGAGCTCATTGATATCTTTTCCAATTCTCTGTTTCCGGACAAATCTAGTATTTCTAGCTCCGTCTTGTCCATAAATGAGTTGCTGATTTCAGTTGATGCCTCCGCCTTGTGCGTTGGTTTGATTATCCGAAGCCTTCGAAGGTACGGCAATCTTCCATGTAATCTCGTTGTCAACTCCCAACACATGGATCCCTCGATATTCAGCTCGATGAGGTTGGCCATGTTGTCTATCTTCTCTTCAGATAAGATATCATCCCACTCTGTGTAACGTACATCAAGCACCCATAGGTTTTGGAGACATGTCCATTTTGTATTGTTCTCTGCTTCACTTGTGTTGTCATGTGTGCAGCAATCCAATCCAAGGAATCTCAATTTGTTGCAGAGGAGGAAAGGAGGTGATACAAAACTAAAGGCACAATGAGAGAGAACTAGCACGCCAAGGCTGCTGCAATGTTTGAGAAACCCACTTGGTAAGCATGGGGGTGGTGTGAGAAACAAAGAAGATAACCATGTGTTGTCGAGTGCTACAAACAAAGAAGATACCCTTCCAAATCTAGCCTTCATATCTGCTTGTATATTGTTGAAACCCTTTGATGTGACACAAATCCAACGACAAGGCTGATTTTTTTAGAAGGAAGTGGCATCTTCGACTAGGAAAAATGGAGCCTCCGGATCTTCCATCAACTTTTTAAACACTACGCCGAGCTGAGAAGCGTTACACTCCCAACGTATTTCCTGGTGCAATATACTTCTGCAAATCTCCTTTTTTCCATCATCTTTGATGATCCCATCACACATCCAATAGTTGGGAGCATGAGCTGTCCAAGCAAATTTAATGGCCCTGTGAAAACTGTATTGCATGAATAACTCGTACAGACAACACTCAGTTACCATAGTTAGGTTGACGTCCCGCATGCATGGGTGGCGAGCAACTATATTAGCAGCCTCTTCACGCAGCAATGCACAAAACTCTGAAAATGTTAAGCCATCGGCCGGCCGTCCGGAGGAAACAAAAAGGTCTGTGTATCTTAGCTTGTCTCTTATCTCAGTGTAGTGATCATCACCAAGTATGGTCAGATACTGTCTCTTGAAGGTCCATATAATCGTATGGTCACGGTATTCCGGATTAATACCGAAACTTCTTATGTCAACCTCATACTGACCTCCATTAAGAAAAATCATTATCGATTTTCTGTGAATCAAGGTCTGGTCAATCACCGTTGAAACACTCCGTAGCAAATCCCTAGAGTCATGGTCCACACCATTGAAGTCATCCTCCTCATCCTGCTTACCAAACATGGCCATTGTTTCAGGGTCAAGTTCTAGCTCCTCTGCAATTTTCTTCTGCATCTCCCTTCTACTTTTCCATGCTGAGCAATCAATGTATAATATTCTGTCAAAACGTAATTCTGGAGGAGTTTTCTTCTTAGCTTTGATTGACCTAAGTTCTTGTGCTATGGATCTGAGGACCGGGGCAGCCCCAAAGCCACTCCAACCATGAAAATAGAAGACCTTTTTGTCTCTGTGGCGCCGAATACGTTCAAACATCTGCTCTCTGGCGCTGTGAACGTCTCTTACATGCAAATCCTGAAGTAGATGAGTAAGCAGGAAGCAAAGTAAAGGCACGTTAATTCGTTGCAGCTTTGGTTACGTAACTAGTAAATCCAATACGAATGCATGCTCTGGTAGGGTGTATGAATCAATAAAATTTTGGCGCATGCAAGCTATATTATATAGAGAGCACCGGTGTCCCAAAAACTTGTTTGGATTAAAGCAGCAATGCTTACAGTAGTCAAATGAATTACAGTAGTACCGTACCCCATATTCGGGAGCCATGATGAAACTCCTCGTCTTAGACGACCAATAGACGGGAAATGCATGAATGCCGATTTATTCTATCTAACCCATGAATCCGCTGGTTCGATCAACACTGTGGCCTGCAGAAACCATTATCAAACTGTAAACAAAGAGAGCCAGGTGCGTACCCCAGTAGTGATTTGAAAATTCCATGCATACTGGTACGACGTACGCTTACCTTGGGAATTAACGAATGGAAGCCGGCCAGAATTGAAGTAGGATCGCGCAATTCGAGAGGTACGTAGCAGTAGTGTAGCTGTGGACAAGCACCAGGCGCGCGCGCGGCAGCTATGTTCGTTTCTCTGAAACTGCTAATAGCATGGTTCGTTGCTTGCTTGGTTCATCCTGTCCATGTACTACTACGCTTGTTGGATGCTTTGCTTCTCTCACAGAGCCAGCCAGCAGCAGCAGGCAGCATATGTCTCGATCTTGTCTTTTCCAAGGGAAAGCACGAAATTCGTGGCCTCGCTTTGCTAAAGACAGACAGACAGCTCTGTGATCCGATGGAGATCGAAAGAAGAGAATGGCAGCACTTTGTCCTTTGTCTAAAAGAAGAGAAAAAACATCAAAGCTTAAGCTAGCGCACCTCATCTCCCTGCTCACGCAATCATCAAACGGCTCTCTCTCTCTCTCTCTCTGCCTGCATGGATCCATATGCATCCTCACATCACACGGGTGTACAGTACAGTACGGTACAGTACAGCTGTGCAGGCGGGTCGGATCGGATCCAAGCCGGCCAACCTACAGTGCGAGTGTGCGACAACCCCGGACGAGGGCGTCCGTCCATCTTTGCTTCAGACAAGTTAATAATATATCGATCGATCCCGTCGCTAGCTAGCTCGTGCAACCGGCCGGCCGGGTTGGTAATCTGAACATGCAAGCCGGAAGTACGTACGTGCGTTCTTTCTGACTGGGATGATATATATATATATAGACCCTGTTAATTAACTAGCGGACGGCGAGGAGGATGCGAGCAGCGCCAGCTGGTCGTGCTGCGCTGGCAGGCGATCGGGTGGGTACGCCTCGATGATCGGCGGCGTGGAACCGGCCGGGCGATCTACGGCCAACTTGCCAAGCATGGACGTACTCCACACCAGACAGAAGCTAGGCTGCATGCTCACCATGCATGTCATCGCCAGATCCATCCATCAGCAGGGTACGTACGTACGCATGATCGATGATGAAATGAACGATTTAATCAAAATATGCACCATCCATGCGAATTCATTTCACGCAACAAAATCATTCGGGCAATTAGCTACACTGTTGCTGCTGGACTGAACCAAATTAATTAGCCCTGACCGAGGATTATTGATGAGAACCACATGAGTAAGATCCGAAAAAAAATACACACGCAGCATGGCCCAACAATGCATATATATGTACTTGCATTTATCGATATCAACAGAACAGACTAGCTAGAGATTGAGTAAGTAGAAACTAGCTGCGTCGATCGATCAAGAGCACTCGACCGTGAGCAACCAAAGTAGCACCATCACAAAAAGCCGCAGAGGATTGACTGATCTGTTTCTCGTACGGAAACAAATATTAAACTAGGTCCACGGCAACAGAGTACGCGTGCCAAAAAGGAAACCCAAAGAGCTACTACACACTTATATAAAGCTGACAGACTCTTCCGGTCAAATTAGTTAACCAGATGACATGCAAGAGAGGCTTGCATCTGTCTCCGACATTGCACTCATCTTGCACTTCTTCGACTTGTTTGAATCCTTTTCTTCTTTTCTAACCCTCCCATCCCCTCCTAACATTCTTGGACACCACTTGTATCTGCCCCAGGCGCTGCAACAGAAAATGACCTTGTCAAAGTAGGTTCACGAGGATGTAGAAAGCACTGTATTTTGATTTAAAACACCGTATTATTCTTCTGAGGATCAAGGAAAAAGTGTCATCCCTAAGAGCAGCGTTCTGCTTTCAGAGACATAATAAGTAAAATGCAAGTAACCAGCAAGGAGCAATGGCACATTTTCACCCTAGGATCACACAGATGACAGATAGGGTGCTCAAGTCGTTAATAATATAATCCACGAGAATAAGCAAAGACCCATATGATCTGTCTCTATTGCTGCAGCAACATTTACATTTCTACCCAGACACGACAGCAACCATTATTGTGCCGCCTTCAATATTCCAAGGCATGTTCACCAGGGGAAAACACACACCCTACCTCCCTACAGCACTGAGGCATTGATGAAATAGAATGGCATGCATCAGTCACGTGTTCGCTTCAGACTAGCAAACTTCCTATTTCTGTGGAGCGCTCTCCAAATTCCCCATTGGATGCTCTGTTAACACACACCAACAAACTCTAATTCAGTTCAAGGGTCACATTCATACATATTCTTTTTTATCACATAACTGTAGCAATTAAAGGGAACAAAACGAAAATGGTGAGCAAGACAACAGCACATTTGTGGCAAGATAATGTTTGCCTACATCGCAACAATTAATAGAGATCAAGGTAACCTACATGCCTAATAAAGGTTAGTGTTTGATTGATCCATGGGCACTCATTATGTACAAAAAGAAATCAGGTTCATGCACATAATGATAGTAAACCACCGAAATCTCACCAAGATCGATGCTCGCCTTAAAAATATATGCAAGAAAACTGAACATTTACATGAAGAAGGAATAAATGCCCAGATAGCACAACACTTTGAAGCACAATTATAACCCACATGAGGCTACCAAGGTAAAAATAAAATGGCCTGTGCAAGTTGGGCAGCTATGATTACCGTAAATTACCATTTAACTAAGATATTATGGTACTGCTTCAAAGAGAACTGAAATCGCAAAATAATACAAGGTCATGGCAATCTACAGGTCTAAAAGATAACAGACTCTGCTTACTGCCAAACAAGCCCTGAAATCAAGTGCCATAGGACACAGGAGTATCACGCTGATGAAGTCTCAAATGGTACCAAGATGCTTGCCACCATATTATGCAGAAAACAGAAATAGCAGGCTAACTTAGCCCCAAGAATGATGGGCTCCGGAGCATTTTGTTCAGTTTGCATATCTAACGCCAGAGAACTTGAGCACGCATTACTGGAAACTCCTGCCACAAAATTACATAGATGAAGGGAGCATATAAGCAAAGAAACCATGGAGTACCGATAAAGTGTGCATAGAGAAAAAAAAAAGGCTTATGACATCTTTCCCGCCAAAAAGGGGAAAATTGACGGGATGGGGATGGGAATATAAGAGCTAAACTTCTACCATTCTAAACCATGCTTTTAACTGTTCTTTAGTGGAAAACAAGTGCAAATCTTTTATGTACAAGTGTAACAACAGTGGTACATTTCACTGAATCAGAATGTAGCAAAATGCTAAGCAGCGCAATGGAAGTGAAAACTCGTTACTAACATAGAGGAAGACACAGGGGCTCTATCAGTGATGTAACTAATGTCACCAAACATGCTTTGGAAAACAATTAAACTAGCAAAGCAGAAGAATCATGGATCACACTTGATGAATATTTTTTTTCCTAGCATAGATACAACACAGGTGGGGCCACACACCTTAGCGACTTCTTCTGTGACTGATGTGAGGAGGCCTGAACAAAAGTAAGAAGGCCCAACATATGAGCAGCAGGAGCGAAAACAACTAAACAAAACCTATTTATGAGCTGATTAATACCTCTTTTGCAGGAAGGAACGAGCAAGGACATGTGCTGGGGTGCGAGCAATTTTATTCCTGTGATGTGACCTATATTGCCACAGCCTGATACAATAGACAGATGTCACACAAGTGATACCAGAAAGGGAAACTAGATTGAGGACCCGGCGCATATGAAAATGAGATGCATACCCTCCAGGAGGACGAAGCGACATGATGTAGGCAGGATCGAAGGTGCAGCGTGGTAACCTTGCCTTGGCTTGAAGCTCAGGGCACTTGGCAACCAAGTCCATAATGACATCCACTGCCTTGGGCTTGAGGCGCCGATGTAGGATGGAGGCCCTAGAAGAAATTAAGTCACAAATTGTTACAAGCACTGCAATAAAATTGCATATTTGCATCTATAATCAATTCGGAGGGGCATTGTACCGCTGAAAGTCAAAGAGAACCTCTAAGACAGCGACAGGTAATATGTTAACTGAAGTAAATTAAGGAGTGCAGCACAATCAGAGTAGCAGTAAGAACGCACTTGGTACGGTCGGAGCGCATGGAGAGCAGGAGTTTGCCGATAGCCTCGGAATCTTTGTAGAAGTGGAGGTTAGCGTAGAGGCGTTGGAAGAGGGCATCGACGGCGTGGGCCTGACCCGCGGCGAAGTCGGCGATGACGCGGAGGACGAGGATGCGGACGTTGAGCGCCTCGGCCTCGGGGCTGCAGTCCCCCACGGTGACGAAGCGCAGCGCGTAGGACGAGGCAGCGGCGCAGCGGTCTTCAAGCAGCAGCCGACGAAGGTGCGCCGCGTCGAAGAAGACGCCCGTCTGCCGCTCCAGGCTGTGATTGATTAACAAAACTGAATCAGGCTGCGAGCGGATCAAGATTGCCGTTGGGGCGGCGGGAGAGGGAGGGCGGAGCGCGTACGTGTGTGCGGTGGCGGAGAGGCCATTGCACCTGAGGAAGGAGATGAGCCGCCGGAGACGAAGCCCCGTCAAGCCGCCGCGGGAACACCTCGTCGGCATCGCCGTCGCGGCCAAAGAAGCCGATTTGCTTTACTCTGTTTTTTGTCCTCTTTTTTATATATATAATAATGGTGGTTTGGTTTGGGGAAGGAAAGGGAGCCAGCAACTGCGATCGGGTCGGTTTCGTTTCACCGGCATAATTCACAGGACACCACTCCTGTTCGAGTCCATCCAAAGAACAACATCAGTAAAGTCAGCCGTCCCTTAGACATCACTTTTAAGATTGTCTACCTTTATTAACACGTGAATGTACATTTCTACCCTTCTTCTTCCTTCCCACCTTCTCTATCCCAACAATGGTGAATCTGAGGCGGTAGGAATGAGCGACGACGCGGGAGAGGGCAGGGCGACGCTCGTAACAACGGCGGAGCGGAAGGGCCAGGGCGGGCTCGTCGCGGCACAGGCGGGCCCGACGCGACGGGTGGGGCGCGTCATCGCGGCACAGGCGGCGGTGCGTGTCGCGGCGGCGGCCCGGCAGGGGCGGGGCGGTGCGAAAGGGGCAAGGCGGGATCGTCGCGTCGACGCATCGTTGCAACGCGACAGGCAGGGTGGGCCGCGTCATCACGACAGAGGCAGGGCGACGCTCGTCACGGCGGCGGCCCCGCAAGGCAGGGCGGGCGCGTCGCGGTGGCGCATCGTCGCGGCATAAGCGGCGGCGCACATCGTGGCTGCGACCAGGCCAAGGCAGGGCAGCGCACATCGTGGCTGCGACCAGGCCGAGGCAGGGCGGCGCTCGTCACGGCGGCACACGGGTCGTCGACGGCCATGGAAGTTCTGAAGCTCTCGGTACTGTAAGGGGTAGGAACGTCATTTGCTTATCTGTTTTGGCTCAGAAAAAAAAAAAGAAAATGAGATTGTAAGAGAATAATGTTGTTGTAAGATGACAGAAATCTTATGAGGGGTGTCCTGTGGATGGCTTCATTTACTGATTTGTTCTTTGGATGGATTCCTTTAGCAGTGGCGTCTTGTGAATTATCCCCGTTTCACCGGGTGGACAAGGCCCGATACAGGTTCCGTGGGCCAATTGGGTCTCAGGTCAACTGAATTCATCATGGGCCAAATGAAATCCTACACGCAGTGGCCTGGAAAGACTGTATAAATAAACAAAATAAAATCAGAATGTGTGGAGCATGAATTACTCCACATATGAATGTGTGCGGAGTATCACGTTTAGTTTGGAGTACAAAAAACTATCATCAGTACCAGATCAGGTCCACACAAGCAAGAACAAAAAATCCTGCCGCCAAAACTTGGCATGCAACCGCGATCACACGCGCAACAACACTGCTGCGTATATATATGGCAAAACGTGATCTAGGTACTAGTATGGGCTATCAACAATGAATTCACAGAACTATGCCTTTAACCATTCATCTTAGCACTGCACTCCCACATTTACAATTAGCCACAGCTGTGCCATATTCTACCAGAAAAACACCTAAACACTCGCAAGCCCACATAAAAAGTCAAAGAAAAAAAAATGCATTTCTCTCGAGTCTTCCTGAATCCATTATATGCACTTCTGCGACCTCCAAATCCTGGCATGGAATCACTCATATGGATGCTTCAGAACGTGTTAATCAAGCCATAGCTTGTTTCTCCACACGACCAATGCAGCTGCCTCCACATTCTCCACTAGCCGCTGCTAACACAACAGAAAAAGCAAATCATAGCTTGATCAGATTAAGGCCTTCCACGGGTATGCACAACTAGTATCATAAAAACAAAATGATAAATGTATCACATAAAATAAGTGGGAATTGGACTAGTTGAAAAGACAACTTTGCATAAGATGATTGATCCCTCTTTAGCATTGAACAATGAATAGACACTCATGATTTCCTCAAAATATAGATATTTATTTCCTCAAAGAAAAGACACTCATGCTTGCAGGCACATCGGAAACACCTTCCTTATTCCATGATGCATTTGTTTAGTTTTACCAATTAAGGTAATTCCTCCATTTCATAAATGGTATCAGATTCGCATAGAAAGAAAAAGATATCGAGTAATGTTCAGTAGACGTGTAACATATTTACACTAATAAGAAATAACATTCAACATGGCAAAGCACCCAATTCAATTAAAACTTCTCAACATTTTGTTACTCCTTCATGTGTGGCAAGTAGATTATATATAATCTTGATTTACCTTTGCACAAAGAATACATAATCTGCTCTTATTTATCAATTTTGTACAATGTGTTAACCCATGGATTTCAACCTAGCATGTATTCAGGGAATATGTTTAGGACTGGACTAAGATCACCAAATGGCATACAGAACATGCTTACAACATGTACAAGAATCGGTTTCAATGTACTAGAATCTTTCCAAAAGACTATGATTCAGACATGGCGTCAGATTTGTTTCTCTGGTAAAAAGGAAGAAAAAGATAAAGGTGTGCACAGTAATGGTTATATGGTCACTGACTCACTGGGGTACTTGCACAAGTTGACAATAGACAAAAGCATGGACAATGGGGTACTTGCCCATGTTGAAAACAAGGAACATATAACAATCAGGCCACCTGTATTAGTTGCTGATGATAAGATGCCTGAAGGTTTAGCTGAACCTGCCCTGGTATGTGGCGCATGACGCAAAACTGAAGTGAAGGAAACACCTGAAGATGGTTTGAAAACATAAAAAAGAAAGTCAGTACTTACATAATGTTACTAGTGCACAGTACAAAAATGATCTAGAAGACCAACACAATTATCAGCAAATATAAATGATAATGCTGATGATGGATGCACATGCACGAAGGAATTGCAAGTAAAACACATTAAATTTTGTATCTGGACAGAAAGAGAGCAATAATCATAAACTCGCAATTAGCTTATAAAAATATTTGAATGAGCATAGGCATTAGGCACAACAAGTTTATTGGTATGACTCTTGTTTATAAGGTCAAAAGTGTTCATGAAATAAATTTCAACAAGGCAGGTATATACAGAAGGCTGGTCGCAGGAGCATCATAACACAAATTCAAGCGCAGCTGTTATTAATGACAAAAGAATGGTAGAGTAAAAAAAATGCAACATGCAGTCTGCAATCTACTAGCTGCTAGCAAGAGGGTAGTGTTTAGCAAAAGCAATATCGCTGAACAATAGAGCATAGCCTGAATGCCAGTGCCACTCAGAACCTCATAAATCACAGGGAAGAAACTGAGAGAAACGAATGGTAGAGTTTTTTTCGACATGGGTTTACCCACCCCCATTTCAAACGAAACGGGGGTCCAATTCAGTTTTACAGAGTTTTTAAAGACTGCGAGAACAGAACAGAACAAAAGGTCCCCCCCCCCAACGAATGGTAGAGTTAGGAGCAAACTAAATCTACCTTCAGCTTCTAGGTTCGCTGGCTGGGGAGCAATTAGTTTAACTTTCATGTGTTGTGCAGCAGATTGGGAGGAACGCGCTGCCATATTAGGTAATATGAAAGTAAAATATGAGCGTATATAGCAGGGATGAACCACACAGATTGTTAAACATGGTTGTGCAAAGGATAATATTAATCTCACTGTGCACTTATCAGAGAAGCTTAAAAAAAAAAAACCTGAACGATTTCTTCCATGATTCGTAAGTAGCCTGCATGAAGAAATGCGCGGATGGTTAATACTGAAACTAGAAACATGCAGGGTGAATAGAATTTATCGTTTGTGCATTACCTCCGTCGCAAAAACTCACGAAGCAGAACCTTTGATGGCGTGTGGTTGGTTGTCTTCCTGCGATGGCTGGGGCACTGTCGCACTCTGTTTAATTAGCAGAATTAATGTAAGAACAAGTCAAGCATATGGACAGGAAAGTAATTAAAGCAGCGCAGTATGTAATTCGTAGTAGTAACTGGAGGGGGTATCATCTAAAGAGGGAATCTGGGATAAGCTAGGTAATCAATTAAACCGGGGATGAATTGGCAACGGACCGTTGAGAGGCGGCATCCCACTGCATAGGCCTTCTACGCGGCATTCGCACCTGGCCTTGCAACTCAGGGCACCTAAGAACCAAGTCCATGATGCTGTCCAGTCCCTCCTGCTTGAGCTTCTGCCAAAGCATGGGGGCCCTACATAAAATAAGGCCAGCAACAACATGACTGCGATTAGCTTGCAGCCGAACTTAACATTCTGAATTAGAGGTATTGGGACTAGCTCCACCGGACTGGCCTATGAATGCAGTACATTAACAAGCAGGAACGATGGGGCAAGCAAATAACCAGCCAACAACCTACATAATTGGTAAGAACTACCTGTCACGGTCTCCGTGCATGAGGGCGATGATCTTGTGCAGGACAATATTATCGGGGTTGTCGAGCCACTCATCGCTGCGGTTTGCGAAGAGTGACGCGATCCTGGCGCCCTCCTCGCCACCAGCAGCGACCTTGGCGAGGGTCTTGAAGACGCCGACCTTGGCAAAGAGCTCGGTGCACAATTGGCTCCAGTCCGCGCCAGAGAAGGGCAAGAAGCGCTCCAGGTAGTAGTGGGCGTCGTCCGGCTGCCCCGACAGCAGCATCCGCTTCATGCGCGCCGCGTCGAACACCTCCACAGGCTTCCCCGCCCTGCATCCCCGAGCAAGCAAAATCCCCCAGCCAATTCATCAATTCAGACTATTGATCGAACAGATTGAGCACGAAATTTGGGCACGCGACGCAAGGGAATGAACCATGCATCTAGGGTTTGGTTCGGGATGGAAATTAAGGAGGGAGGGAGCGAGCAAGCGTACCGGCGGCGGACCTTGAGGAAGGATGAGAGCAGTCGCCGGGGGCGGAGCATCCCCGAGTCCTGGACGGAGCGCTGCGGCATCACCATGACGTCACGCGGTGGCGGCCTGGTCCGTGGGTAGGGGGGTTGCTTTGGGGACGAAGATGTGAATATTATTTTACATTTTTCTTTTCATTTTACATTTTTCTTTCGCGGTAAAAGGAGTGAAATTGTATACGGCTCAGGACTTTTATTTCCTTTTTTCCTTGATAAGCTTACGGTACGCTTGGATGGATCAGGATTAATTATTAGTATTTTTTGGAATATAATAATTTGTATTAACTATCAATTAACTAGATTAGAGTTAGCTAGCAAATAATTAGTGGTCCTGTTTGGAGCATAGACGAATAACATGCTAATAAATTAGATCTAAAGTTTTGCTTTGTCTCTGACCAAAATTAGCAGGCCCATTTTAGTTCAAAATAGTAGGGTTAATTTGTCCGACTAATTGACTAAGAGTTTGGCTAACAATTAATCCACCTAGCTCATTTTAGTTCAAAATAATTGGGTTTATCTGACTAATGGAGTAGTAGGTTGGCTAAGAAGTCCTTCAGCTGATTGGAAAAACCAAGGACTAACATTAGTTGGTATAAGTATAACCAAAAAGAGCCTTAGTATATTGGGCCAAATATACTAGTATGTGTCCTATACTATTATACAAAATACAAAAGATGCAGATACTTTTCTAAAACTGAAAATGCATGCCAGATACAATTAAAATGGCTATGTTTCGGACCAAATATAAATTTAAGGCTTTGAGGGGTTTGTTTCTTGCTGGACAAGTTAACAGCGTCATTACGAGGAGTACGCGGAGTTTTGTGGGGGCAGAGCGCAGTGGAAGGCAGTTAAAATAGAATCTCTCTATTGTGCTTTAGTGGAAGTCACTTGTTGATTTCGTCCAAGGCACTGACGTTGGGGCCATTCTTTTTGTGGGTCATACTTGTCGGTGAGGTCATGCTACCAGCGGGTAGGAGATTTGTTTGGTGGCTGCTGCCAAATAGTGCTTTCGTGGTCCCGGCCCCACGATGGCCCGCATGCCAGTCAGGGAGCAAATGCAATGTAGTAGTGTTTTTTCTCTTCTTTTTTTCTCCCTTTTTTTCCGGAAGGATATAAAACTTATTAGTACAGTAAAAAAAAATCCAGTTACCGTGTGGTTTGTCGCCACTCTCTTTTGAAACCACCACGACGCCTAAGCGCGGAGAGAGAGAGAGAGAAGAGGCGCGGGTGGCAGGAGGGCGAGAGAGGCAAAAGGCGGTAAACTGGTGGTTGGCTTTCGAGTCTCGTTTCGGCAGATCAAAACACACCATCCTAATCCTCTTCCTTTTTCTGGCCAGCAAGCAGCACACTTGCCCCCAATCAAATCCAAGCCACCGCCACATTTGGATTTGGTTGACAGCGAAGGATCGCCATGGCCGACGACAGCGACGCCAGCTCCTCCTCGGCGCGTCCACCTGCCGCCATCAACCCCCACAACCCGCTCACGGAGGACGACCTCCGGTGAGGACACCGCCCCAACTGCTCTCTCGCTCCTGCTCTGCTTCCTTCCCATCGATCCTCTCTCCTCTGCAACGTACTACTACTTGCGTGCCGCGTGTTCCATCTCCCATCGTTTTTGCGATGCGCCGCCTTTTGCTTGTTCGTGTTCGCGTGCGTGCCATGGGTCCAGTTAATTAGTGGAGCCGCACTTCGATCAAGTGGATAGTAATAAGCGGTCGGATTGATTAGTCGGCCGTTAACTGGATTTTGCGCTTGATCAACTCCACCAATCTCATCGATGGATCGACTCCTTTTTTTTCAGTTCATATAACGTGCCATGTTCCATCGATGGAGATCTGAAGAGATTACTACCTCCTGTCAGTTTATTTTTGGTTGTTTCATGGGTCCGATTCAATCTAGTTTTCTGGTTCGCGTGAATGTGTGATAAGTACTATCATCCAGCATAATTGGTTGACCGAGATCAGGATACAGAAGTGACTATGTTAATTGGTACTACTAATCGTTGACATGCATATCTGCCTGCACATGTATCGCTATACTTTAATTAGTAGCCGTGCACTAATTAAGTATACTGCATGCTTGACATTGCTGAAAAATATGCACTGACTGATCCAGATGTACTACTTCATTGGTAGTTCATATATGACAGCGCTATTAACTGTCATTGTCCATCTTTGTAATTAAGATTTGCTTCTTCATTCACTGGCTTCGCATTGCTCTGCATCTAGTATACCTCAAGGGACGCCCTTGCAGCTAATTTCCTGGAGTCACCTCTTATTTACTGTAAGTAGTACTAGTACTAAACCGTTGAAAGAAAAAAGTGCCACTAAGTTGCATAACGTTTTTAACTGTGCAATGCATGCATACTGATTCTAGCCATTTGTACTGCTTCAATTCGGTCACTGGCTTCGCATGCTCTGCATGCATCTATCGTATGTGAAGGAAATGCCCTGTCAATTTCTTTCACCTCTTTTTCACAGCGGTACTATTCCATTCCATATGTTCTTGTAATTGAATATCTAGTTTGAATTGGTGCATGTTTCGCTAATTAGCAACACGCTCGTAACGCACTGCAGGACGCTGTACCCTGATGAGCAAGGATGGGTGCATGGCTACTGGGCCCGTGTGGGCCACAGCACTGAGTAAGCCTAATCTACCAAAATTTCTTTTCTTGTTTTGGGAACAAAAGCCTATTGTTCTGCTTTTTCTTCAGTAGCAAATAAATTGGCGGCAAGCATTCTTTTCTTTTTCTTTTGCGAAAGTATGATATGATCTGTGATGGAGAAATCGTTAATTAACTGCGTTAATTCCCGTCTCATACTATCTGCCAACAGGACACTCGTGCAATTGGGTTCTCTGAACAAGCTGGAGGTTCTGGAATCCCTGCTCGCGGAGGGACGCTGGCGCAAGACTGAAGAGTTCCTGCAAGGTGACTGCTCTCACCTTTCACCGCGCGGAGGCCGAGGCTGCCGTCGCCTACCCGGATGCTTCTCCGTTCGACCTGCTTCGTGCGCACCCGGAGCTGTTCGTGCTGCTTCGCCGTCAGCGTGCTTTGGAGCTTTGGGGCCAGGGCAAGCAGGAGGAGGCGGAGCACTACTACCAGGAGCACATCTTTGCGCCCACACACCTCCCCGGAGTCGGACGCACCGCCCACCTGAACGCTGTGCTCACAGAGCTTGGGAACATTGTCGCCAGGGCCGGGCCACATCATCGCCAACTGCTGTAAGCACTTGCTTCATCCATTCTCATCAGTAGTACTATTACTAGTTACAGTACACGTTGTGCTCACACTAGCTACTGCTGTCCTGCTGCGATGCAAATATATATTGCTATATGCAGGAACTTACCTCATGAGCGCCGCGAGACCACACGGCACATCCACGAGTACATGCGAGTCTACTTTCCCAGATTCGGCAGGTTTGTTGTTTGTGCCACCTACTCTGTATATTAAACTACCACTCCTAATAACTAAAGACTACTTTCTTTGCACATTTCACACGTGCATCCTTAACACTGATTAACAATGTAGTACTTGCGCTTGCATGGTACGTGGTGGATGACTTGATTCGTTTGTTTATCGCCACTTGATCACACCAAATTGCGAAATATGCATGCAGGGAGCCTGATCACGTGGAAGCGCCCTCAAGGTCCAACAAGACTCTGCACAAAACTGCCCCGTTCGTGGAGATGCTACGCGAGAAGAACAAATACCGCTGCCTCGTGTGCCACCGTACCCTCACCTTCGCCGATCACGACGTGGACAACCACATGGCCAAGCACCTACACTACAACTGCCCGGCGGTCACGCCAGCCATCCGTCGCCGCCTCCCCATGAGGAACCTACCGCCGTTTCGGGTGCAAGCAGCAGCGGCAGAAGCCGCCGCCGCCGCCGCCGACGATGACGACGACCCTCAGGCAGCGAGTGGCACTGACGACGACGATGTCGTGCCAGACTAGCTAGCTGCATGCTAGCAGTCGATCGACCTACACGCGTACAAAACCATTACTGATGATCCTGCAAAGCCTACTTACACCTGGCCTTTCGGAGAGAGAGAACTGAACATGCGTGCTCGCCTCGAGCTGATGCTGAGCGCTGTGCGTTGAAATTTTTTGCTGCATCCGGTTGCAGGATCCGTATGCATCCGGTTGTTGTACTCCTTTTATTGAATTTTGATGCCACATCGTCTTCTTGCTTGTTTTTTTTGTCAAACATGCTGACACTACAAAGTGTGCTGCTTTAATTTCTGCTTTAAATTTTATATAATTTGCTTACTTAGCAAGGCCGGTCCAAGAACTTTTGACGTTGCTGAAAATTTGGTACAACCTCGTCATGCCAGGTGGAAGTGGTATGTTCCTTGGAAGTATTTTTGCTACAGAATATACTGGAAACTTTTTGATATACTGTAGTAAAATCAATCTGGGTAGTTTGTGCTTATAAATGCGGGATTGAAGAATTGAACTGATGAGAGCTCCCAAATCCAATATCCTAGTCTTCAACTGTGGGAGGCTACGGCTCTCCTCAGAATTTACCACTCCGAGTCCGTCTACACGCTCGACGCGTGTATTACCGTGGGATGACTCTACCGCATGCTCCGAATCCTCTCGTGGGCTTTGTTTCCTTCCCGTGTGCCTTCTACAGCAAAACTGAGGCACTGCTCCATGGGCCACTCCTACCACATGCAGTCTACGTCTTTGGTCTCAAGGCCTGTCCCGGATTCGGCAGTCCATCGCCCTGGTTTTGCTGCACTGCCATTGAATGGGCCCATGACCTTTCCCTCCTCGCATACTGCATCGCCTTTGGGTCTGATATGCTTCTAGCCCACTTTAGCAAGTGCGCGGCCCTGGTTTTTGTAGCTGCACGTTCCTCCGCGTCGTGTCCGTTTTCTGGGCCTAGCCAGTTGATTTGGAGCAAGCTGTGGGTGGTGTGCTGTTATTTGTACGGTGCTGGCGAACAAAAATATTGCAGAAGACAAGTAGACGACTGGTTAAAAGCTCCATGCAGTGGCTGTTGTTGAAGTTGAAAATAAATTTTGGAACCGCGTGGACCATGCACCGAGTGAGAGAAAGAGGATCCTGGACCCGGGACTCAAGGTAAAAAAAAAAAAAGGAAAAGCATACGAGAATCAAGGAAATAACCCCACAAACGTGTACGGATGGATTGCTCCGCGTTGCTTCTTTCTCCCATCTGACGTGTAACATCAGGTAACAGAACGGTTCGCGCAGCGGAGCGCGCCACTGAGCCTAGTCATCCTCACACGGAGGAGGCTATAGCTGAAAGAAAAGTATTTGTACGTAGCACGTGGCAAGCCAGGAAGTGGACTGGTCTGTAGTCCCTCCCTTCCGGATCGGGGTTCTCTGAATTGAGGAACTGTAACGACGGGCTACAGTAATTTGTGAGGAAAGACACAGGTTCCTGAAGTAGCACTGTAGCAAACAGTGAAGCAACAGTATTCCGGTTTACTGTGGCGCCACTTCAATACTGTTCACCGGTCACTGTAGCATCCAATCTTGACTGTCCATCTTCCATCCAGCGGCTGAGATTTGATATAATTCAGAAATACTGTAGCGCCTCTGAATTGAGTGCTCTATTCAGAGGATCCCGATCCCTCCCTCACCACCGCGCTGCCTTGTCTTTCTTGCTGCTGCTTGCCTTGAATGGAATTGGAAACTCTCTCTTTCACTGTGGGTGGGGCCTCCTTCACACCTTCTTTGCTTTGGTCGCCTGTAAACGATAGTCTTCCTGCCTGACACGTAGCACAGTAAATGGCATCCCCTTTCTCACCCAACCCCACCTTTACTTTTCCAAAAAAAAAAGAGGAGCAGAGAGAGGAGAGCAGTTCATCGCTTCCCATCCTTCTAGTTCTCCCCTCACCTTCCTTGCCATCTGGAGCAGCAGGTGGTCGCTCTCTAACTGCTGCGTGATCGTCTCCTCCTTTCTTGCTGCTGTGGGTTTGCTTTGGCAGCATCCGATCAAATACTCCTCCAAGCAAACCAAACCAATTTCAAGATACGGACGCATTCCCCCTCCCTCCCAATCTTTCTTGCTGCTCCCTCTCCGTAGGCCGCCCTTCATCTTTCTTACTGAAAGCAAACAAGAAACTCGGCTCGAATCCGTCTTGTATTGTGGGAACTTGCTACTACTTCTTGGTCTCCTGGGTTTTTGGTGCGCTCTTAGTTACTGGATTGGCAATTGAGGTTGGGGTTTTCCTTCCCTCCTTGCACATAATGTAGCGCTCCATAAGATAGGTTAGGGCACGGATTTTTGAATCATATAGAGGGGTTTCTGATTCTTTTTTGCTAGTATAATTGGGGCCGGTTCTTGCAATTACATCACTCAAGCACCCATGTAGGTGCCGTCCATTCATTCATTTCTCATGTGTGCCCTTTGTCCTGTTCCTGGCTTGATATGCGACTGTAGTAGTACTTGTTTAGTTCCATCATCAATTTTACCATGCAGCCCCACCAGAAGATCGTTGCCTTGTACCAGCTCGATGCACACTAAAATGTTGATTGATTCAACTGGAGCACATTACAAACAGCCTGATACAGGCACAACTGCTGTTACATTGGAGTTTATTCTTCCCCTCACCATGTAATGTATCTGCATATTCTCATCACTGAGTACTCTCATGCCACATTTTCCCCAAAGGCTTCACTGTAATCAAAGTTATCTCAGAAAGGCTTAGCACTTAGCTCACTTGGATTTGTAGATGAACCTAATATTGTCGCCTGCTTTTTTTTTTGAAACAAATACATGTGTGAGAATATACTATGAACCAAGTGCAAATGTACCTGAACTTTCAGTGTACAATAAGCTACAGACCTATGGCCCAGTAATTTGATACTGCGAGTTTGCACAAAATCGCGATTATTGTACTACATTGAACTCTAGACTTGTTGCCTTTATCTTTTGAGAAATATCATTGTTAACTCCTAAATAACTTTTTTTCTTGCTTTGTGCATCGGACACACAATTAATGATAGAGTGCAGCCTGTTGATTTCTTTCTTTCTATTTCTCATCTTGGTAGCATCAAGATAATGGTGAAGAGCAAATCATCTTGGAGTCAAATCGTGAAAGGCGGTAGGCCGACAAACCTATCTATTGCCACAAGAAACCTCCGACCAGAAGATCTCGGAGCTGTAATATTTGGTTGCACAAACAATACCATTGCAGAGTGCCACTCAAGGCAACTTTTTGGTATGATCTTGATTTCTCTTAATCACAATCTTCTATAAACTATGTATTTACAATGCTGAGCTTACCAATTCACATTTATGTTCTTCTCCTGATGAGGGAAGAAATATTCCATGCCTTTCAGAATAGAACTTCTTGTTGTCTAGTCCACCACTCAGTAACTATATGTGTCACATTACAGGCTTGCCAAGATCACATCTTTCGTGTGTACAAAATATCAAGGAAGGTTTACCTCTCTTCTTATTCAATTACGATGATCACAAATTGCATGGTATTTATGAAGCTGCAAGCAATGGCAAGTTCTGTCCTGAATCAAATGCATGGTCATACGATGGCAACGGAAAGACAGACTATCCTGCTCAGGTACAATAACTTATCCCTGTATTGTATTTGTTGGATGTCATCTTCTTGCTGAATCACAGTGAAATGATTTCAATATGCATACCATTCTATTGGTATAGGTTCCTGTGCGGATAAGGATGTGGTGTTTCCCGCTAGCGGAGAGCCAGTTCAGAAATGCTATTCTAGCAAATTACTACCAGAGACCGCCCGGTCTCCCTGGCCAGAAGCTTCATTTTTTCCAATTTGAATTGGATCACGCACAGGCACAGGCATTGATGGATATGTTCACTACTTCGCCTTCTCCCAGTAATTTTTGGATACGCCCTGTTGCAGATCTTGGTCATGAGCATGTGAGAGAATCCATATCAATATCTGAATCTGTTGAGGCACCAGAGTGTGGGACTACCAATGATCTCAAATCAGAAAAGGTTGTAAAGTCATATGCAAATATGGTAAAGAAGAAACAATTTGAGGAAGTTGGAACTAGAGATGTGAACGCTGATCATGTCAGATCAAGTAATGTTTCTTCTTATGCTTTTGGTGATCTAGACTGTGGGGACACAACACCAGATGAGGCGGAGTATGCACAGTCGAATAAGGATGTTAAAATGCATCAACAGCAACAATCTGGTCAACAGGATAAAGAGCTTAGCTTCAAATTGGTATCAGAAAGGCTCAAGAAATTGTCTCCTCAGCAGCGCAATTCTGAATTTTGTGCCAGTGCTACTGCAACTGAAGGCTTTGATGCATATAGCTGTAAGGATCTGCGGGTCAAACGTGCAATTCTAGATGGGAACTCTAATTTGCTAGAAAATTTAGACGACAAAGTCGATCAGCTCTCCTTGGGGCACTCTAATTTGCTGATGGAATCATTGGACTTCGAGTCTTGTTCAGAAACCAAGGTTATAACTTTGCACATAGCTGATAACTGTATCCCGTATTATCATCCTTATTGTGTGTGTCACTGTGTCTGATCATCAAGTCTCGCTAATATGCTTGTTCTTGTCTATCCATACCAACTTTCTCACATTAGCTTTGTTTGTGCAGCTGTTAGATACAATTAAAGTGTTATCTGGGCGCATAGCAATCATGGAAAAGAAGCAGGTTTCTTCGAAATCCCACAACCTCTTGGATTGCTTTATAAATGTTATGATGCACCATGTCTCCTTTAATTTATAAATTGTGTGCCATGTATACGCACAAATTCTAGGTATCTTGCACTTTGAATGAGATGTGTTGATATAAGATACCATATCATGAAATGAATAAAATAGAGTAGAAATCAAGATATATGACATCAAGTAAACGGTTGTGGACTATTTTACAGATACGGAACTTGATTGCATGTGCTTAAGACTGGCCTTCATCGATAGTAGCCTAAATTTTGCAATCTAGAATTGATAAAGTTGTTACATGGTACTAAAATGAGAATCAATATCATGCTTGTAGCGCTTTCAGTTCATGGCAACCTACCTGCTAACTGGAAATCAAAGGATAATCAATGAATGATTTTGCTATTATGATTTTGGTTTCAAACTGATTTTCTATAAATATAACATGTCTGCAACTAACCTTGGAAGACCTTGAGAATAAATTTTCCTTGGCGGTTAAATCTAATTTATCTTCAAAATGCAGGCTTTGTCCAACAAAGAAGTCAAATACCTTGAATGTGTGAATGAGAGGTTACTGAAAAGGGTTCTAGAGCTGAAGGGCACTGTGAAGTCATTGAATTCAAAAATAGATCCTCTAACCCTTGATAATTCACTAAACCAGTTTGTTGAACAATGCTTGGGTTCAGAAGATGTCATTTATCTTATCGGTGGTTTTGATGGCTTCTCATTTTTGCCATCGCTTGACTCGTTTTCCCCATCATTGGACATACTAACTCCTCTAAAGCCTATGACTATTGGAAAGTCATATGCCTCAACTGTTGCATTTGGTGGCAAGATCTTTGTTCTTGGTGGTGGTGATGGTGCTTGCTGGTTTGATACAGGTTACAAACTTTTCATTTACTCATGAGCTCAAGGATAGCAATTTATGCCCTAATTCTGCTTTGATTTTTTTTCCCTCAAAAGTTGACTGCTATGACCCAAGGAGTGATGATTGGACTACATGCCCACCGTTAAATCATGAAAAGGGGAGCCTTGCTGGAGTTAGCGTCAATGGTAAAATCTACGCGTTTGGTGGTGGAGATGGAAGCCAGTGTTTTTCTGATGTTGAGGTATTTGATCCTGTTCATGGAAAGTGGACAAAGAATCAGACTATGCTGGAAAAGGTTAAATTCTCCACTATTCATTTGATTTAAATTAGAAAACTTATCTTCTCAGGAATAGTCATTCGTGGAAAAGTGCAGATGCTTCTATAGCGAGGCAACAATTTTTGTCCTCTTTGTCCAACAGTCAAGGACTGCATTTCTTTTCTATATAGTTTTTTTTTTTGGCAAATATTGCTTCTGCACCATAAATTTCCACAACTGTGATGAATTTGTTTATCAGGATGACTCGAACTGCTTGTGTTTTTCAGCACTTTGCTCTAGCTGGTGTGGAACTCAATGGCGCAATATACGCAGTTGGTGGCTTCAACGGTCTTCAGTATCTCAGGTGATGTCCTTTTGCTGCTTGACTTAGTACTTGATTGGTTCACTTTTTCCTTTTGGAGATACAGCAAAGTAAGGAGCTCATTCACTCAACAAAGTTCAGTGTACATACGGAATAAACTGAAACACTTTGCAAATATTCACTGGCTTGCTCTTTATTGTTATCATGGCAATGAAATTATTATTTCGTTGAAGTGAGAGGCACTTTAGAAATCCTTTAGTGCTTACGTTCTGACGTGTTTTGCCAGCTCTGCTGAGAGACTTGATCCTCGGGAGCCTAAATGGAAAATACTCCCAATGATGAGTACAGGAAGGGGCTGTCATACACTGGCAGCGCTTGATGAGAAGATGTAAGTTTGTACCTCTTTGTTTAAACGGCAAACTGATAACTAAAAGATTGTAGAACGTTCCCTTCCAAGAAATGTTGCAGAATGTATATATTTAGCTACTTCAAGGCTGGTTTGGATCATGGTGTGTTTTATCTTTTGTGACGTACATTTGTCATGTATTTTCTTTCAGATTCTCGATTGGTGGTTATGACACTGTGATTAAAGAAATGGTGGCTACTGTTGAGATGTACGAGCCAAGGATGCCGTCTTGGGTGATGGTTGAATCCATGAACTACACGAGAGGATACCATTCTTCAGCTGTGCTTGGTGGCTAGATATACACGTTTGGTGGGGTCAAAGGTGAAGCAGACACAATCTTGGATGTGGTAGGTTGCTCCAGATATAAATTTCTTACCATGTCCAATTCACTCTCCATATGCAGAAATTCTCCAATTTATGTTGTGAATAACAGTTAAACCTTGGTGTTGGGTGGTTTATGTGTTAGGTGGAGCGCTACAAGGAAGGGTGTGGTTGGGTGGCAACCGGGCTGAAGTCAATTGGCAGGAGATGCTACTGCTCGGTCATTGTTCTCTAACTGTCCACAGTATTGGCATGATGGATTTAGTTAGATCTGACAAGTGACTAGAAAAGCGATAGCATGAACATAGGAGGCTTTTCTTTTGTCTGAACTATGAGCTGTAGGCATTGAGAAGCACTGCTTCCTCTTTCTTGTTACTGAAAAATTATAAGATTTGAGTTGTGGATGAAGCAGCAACAGTTAACTGAGATGGTACTGAACAAGATATGAATTGCATGGACGAATTTGGTAGACCTGTGATTGTTACTTGACTGTCTGTTGAACTTTGAGGTTTTTCAGTTTGAGCTGTTTTCTGAAGCTGCAGCTTTGGTTTCGGGGTTACCATTTCACTTCACTAATACACCCCTCGCCAATGTTTTTGCTTATTTTGTTCTTAATTAGTTTGATCAAATGCTCTATACAAATAGTAGCTTGAAATGCACGCAGCATAATCAGCGTGTTCGTCTGCGGCTGCAGAAAAATAATTACGAATACTGTAGCTGCTGCTGAAAGCACTGTAGCTGTTGCTGAAATAATAACTGGGAATACTGTAGCTGCTGCAAAACAGCGAGAACACGCTGATTTTCTCCATGCGTGTGTGTATGTGTGTGTGTGTCGTGTTTTTTTTGGAACAGTGAAGTTAAATTTCGGTGAGCACGAAGACGTGTCTGCCTTGCCTGTGCAACTGCTGCTAGCACTAGACAGACAGGGAACAGAACAGAGCATAGAGCAGCTGCAGAGTCGCACCCCCCACCACCGAAGCAATGGCCGTCGGCGGCAGCACCACCCCGGCGGTGGCCAAGATCTCCATATCCGGCGCCACCCTCGCCGTGCTCCTCCACCGCTGCGCGGCCGCCACCGGCGACTGCGACGGCCTCCTCTTCGGCCGCGCATCCCGCCTCCCCGCGCCGCCCCCTTCCCTCTCCGACTACGACGACGGCGCCGGCGCCCCGCCCGCCCCGGCCCTCTCCATCGCCGTCTCCGGCCACTGCTCCCTCTCCCAACCCTCCTCCCTCTCCGATCCCCTCGGTCGCTTCCAGGCCCCCTCCGCACCTTCCGCCTCCGCCCCCGTCGGCTTCTTCTCCTCCCGCCGCCGCACCGCTCTCCGACCTTCCATGCGCGAGCTCGCCCTCGCCCACTCGCTCTCCAAATCCCTTGCCCCCACCCACCCCCTCCTCTTCCTCCTCGTCTCCCCCTCCTTCAACCCCACCCACTCCACCCACTCCTACGACTACCGCGCCTTCCTCCTCGCCGGCGCCCGCCTCGTCCCGACCACGCTCACCGTCGTCAACGTCGGCCCCGGGTTCCGGGACCAGTACCATTCCTTCTCCGCGGAGTCTCCCTTGCCGGAGCTGCCGCCTCTTCAGCCCTTGTCGCCGGCAGCAGGGCACGCTCACAGCACCATCGCAGAGCAGAAAGCGGTGGATGTCATGGTTGACGGTTTTGGCCTGGAGAGGCTGCAAGGGGTCATCGGCTCTGCAGCAGGGCAGGCGGAGGAGATGGATGAAATGTATGCAGGGATGCTCAGGAGGCTTGAGAAGCTTGCCAGGGAGGTGGAGAAGAGCAATCTCCGTGTGCTCGAGCAGGTGATTTTCCTGATTCTGCAATTCATGCCTGTGAATGCTGTTTATATACTGATGCCATGCGAGATCGGCAATTATGTGTACTTGGTTTGTTGCTTAAATTGGCTAGTGATATAATTACGCTTACGCATGGTTGAATAGACAGAGTAGGAAATAAATTGCTGTTAATAAGACAATGGTTCTGCGTTTGGGTTTTATGTAAGAGTACTGATTAGGTCTGTTTGAACTTGGCCGCTTGTGCTCGATTGTCACTATAATCGATACATACAATTGCCTAAACTGGTTAGTAACATTGTTGGCTACTTCCCTAAAAAAAAAAAACATTGTTGGCTATTAACACTCTGTTTTGGAAGTGCGATTACTTGGACGCCTTTCTTTATGGGGCAGCATGTAGAGAACTTCTCATCTGGTCAGCATTGATTTACCATGGAATTTAAAGGTTTACTCGTGCAGATTGTCTAGGACAAATACGTTATGTATTGCTGTGTTCATGTAGAATGGCAAAGAAATCATCATATGGAGGTAGTCTTGGCTAGTTGTATGCTTGTGTCAAATCATGATATTGTAGTAGCATAACTTAACACGACCAGTGTATTGAGACAGAATGAGCATTGTACCCAGTTGCACACTTAAAATTTGAAATATACTATAGCTACACAAGTAGCTATGGTTAGAGTCACAAACCCAACAGCCAGAACAAGGCCACTGTCATTTTCACTACCTTTCTACCTCTGTGTTTTACCCATATACCCTGGCCTTTCTCACTTCAACCAGCCGTGGCGAACCTTGTCCAGTGCAATTCCAGACCACGGTTGGTTTACTGAGCCCTCAAGCTGTGCTTCCTGGTTTAAATGGACACACCATTCTTCTGCAACACAATAAAAGTGGAGTGAGTACTAGATTACCATTGAAGTCATGGTAACTAGCTAACTGACATTATATGGGCATCAAGGGCATGAATCTGTTGTATTCTTGTAACTTTTGATAACGTTGATGGTGTTAAGCTTCAGGGGAATTGCCTAAACTGGCTTTGGCTAGTAACATTGGCTATTAACACTCTGTTTTGCAAGTGTGATTACTTGGAATCTTAGATGTCTTTCTAGATGGGGCATCATGTACAGAACTTCTTATTTGGTCAGCATTGATTTACCATGGAATTTAAAGGTTTACTCATGCAGATTTTGTCTGGGATAAAGATGTTAGGTTTCGCTGCCATGATTTCATTCCTTATTATCAATCTAGAATGACAAACAAATCATCGTATGGTCAGTTTTGGCTAGTTGTACATTAGTGTCAAACCATAGAATACCATTGTAGTAACGGAACTCATCACTACCAGAATCTGAGTATCAAACTTTAAGTTTCACTCTAGAGACATAATAAGCTTTGTAACCATTTGCACACTTGAAATTTGAAAGTATGCTAGAAAACACAAATAGCTATGCACAAATCCAACAGCCAGAACAAGGCTACTGTCGCATTCACTACCTATATATCTCTGTTGTTTTCTGTTCCACCCATATGCCTCTGGTTTTCCTCGCTTGAACCAGCAGCGGGGAGCGGGACATTTGCATTAAACCAGCCTACTTCCAGGCACAGTAGTTTTACTGAATCCTCGAGTGGCTCCATGCAACAAAAGCCAGTGCCAGGTTCCGCTGACTATTCATGGCTGATTGCTTAAACTTTCCCATGCATTCTCTGACTTTAAATGATACATTAGTCTCTGCAACATAATAAAGGGGGAGTATTAACTAGAGTTTCCAAGTGGAATCGTGGTAATTTGCCAGATCGCATTGTATGGGCGTTAAGGGTGTGTAACTTTTTCTTTCTGATAACTTAATTCTATTTAGCTTCAGGGGAAGAAAATTCCTCCTAATGTCTGGAATTATTCAATATCCACCAAATTTTGATGTATGTTCTTTCGGCTTGTTCCTCAATTGCTCAACTTGAACCATACACCATCACATGGGATGTTGGTGGAATGACTTCCATTGCGGTCATGTACCTCGGTTGTCAGTTATTAAGCGAGATGTAAATGTTCATCAGCATGTCTGTTCTTCCAGCTTGTTCTTTGATTCGTATTTAACATTGGTTCACTCACCCATTTGTTATATATTTTTAGGAGAATCGGAACCTGGTGCTGAGATTCAGAAATGCGGGATTTGAATGAGGCCACAAGCCTTCACCTTTTTTGAACTTGACAAGGTATAGCCTGATTTGTCGTTCTGTTAAAACTTGTCTCTTTTGTGCCTGCTTGCTATCCGTGTAGAAATTGAATCATTTGAAACAGGCAGGCTGCTCGACTGATAGGTCCATCCATCTTCCAGTTCTCTTCTGTGACATGGTTTTGATTTTGCATGTGTCCACCGGCAGTTTTGAGTTTGACCTGTCCCTATTCTTTACTGCTAGATGAGGCTGTCATTTGTGTTATCGTTTGAACTAGAAAATTCATACATCTGTATATTCCAGCTGCTTCCAATATTCCGTAGCTGTGCAACTAGTTATTATTCCTGACCCCAATAAGAGGAGCTCTGATCCTCATATGCAAATTGAAGTGTTAGTTCGTATGTTTATCTACAAGGAAGCCTTGACATAGTATCACCTTGGAGAACCTAACATCTATGCACGCTTCATAGTGGGCTGTAGTCTGGGTGCACTAGTACTAGTGGTGCATTAGCATAATTTGTGTTGGCATCTTGTGTGCTGACACTAGCAGTAAATTCGCATTAGCATATGTTGACATGATTAGATGCTGATCGTGGGATTCATCTTGTTTGCAGTTTGTATTATATGCTGTGGAATGCTATATCAGAGGATTCCAAGTTAGGGCTCAAATGGTGCCTTCGAATTGGGCGAGGCCACCTGAAAAAGGTTCACAAGTTTGTGTGGGAGAATGTGCATGGCGGCTGAGATGATAAAGATGCTGAGACTTGAGAGCACTCCGCAGCATGCATGATGTCATGCAGAAACTGGTGCTGTGTGGTATGCGTTGGGAGTAGTTTGAGCTGCAGCATCCCTCGTTGGGCCTTAATCATCAAAGAGCTTGCCACTCTTATTAAGTAGGAGCACTATAGTTCTCTTCCCTTTTGTTGTGGCGAAAGCTTGTACTTGCGACTTGGGCACGTTGGAGGATGATGACTACAGTTCTCTATAATGGTGATTATGATGTTTGTGAAATTCTTGAGCACGTTGGAGGATGATGACGACGACTTGGGCAGCTGCGAACCGCGCCGGACAGTGCGTACTTGGGTGGTACCTCCCCCCGGCTCTGGTTTTCCCAGATCTCTCTTTCTTGGACGACGACTAGTCTGTCTGGTTAGAATGATGGCGATTGTGGAGGCGTCTTCTTGGACGATGACTAGTCCTCGTGGGGGCGCCTTCTCGTCACCTTCTCCTGACGAGGAGGAGCTATATTTTTTGTCCTGTATATATATCCTGTGTATGTATAGGTACGGTCTTCCTCACACGGTATTGCACATCAGACTATGCATATTATGCATATTCTCCTCAAGGAACTTGAAGTTGACAAGAAAGGTTTGTATGCGTACTCCAGTCAGGAACGAAGCAACTAAATATCTGATAAGTCAACTCAATTGGAGGCCTGCCTGGTTCTTCCAACGTACTCCCTCCGTTCAAAAATAGATGTCACTGTTGACTTTTAGACATCACGTTTGACTGTTCGTCTTATTCAAATTTTTTACATAAATTTTATTTATTTTTTTACAACTTAGTTTATCATTAGATATATTTTAATCATGACATATTTGTTTTTATATTTGAGTAAATTTTTTTAATAAGACGAATGGTCAAATGTGATATCTGAAAGTCAACAGTGACATCTATTTCTGAACGGAGGGAGTATTCCGTAGCACCTTCGTACGGCACGATTGACATTTGATTACTAGAGTACAGTACAATATCGACCTGGATGAAAGTCAAAGGATGGCTGTCATGCGCACCAAAATACAGCCATCTCACGAAAGCAAAGCAACACAGCAGCGTTTGATCATTGGGTTTTTTGTCTGTAGGACATTGCAAAAAGGTGGTTTTGTGTGCTGGACACTGCTACTTCTTCATTTGTCCGTAGGACACGCTGAAAACTTGGATTTGTCTCACGGACACCGCGCCGATTATTTTATTCGTTTTCTGAGCTGGGAGGAGAGAGACCGGTGCCAAATGACGGGCGTGCCCTTTGGGCAAGTGGTTGAACCTGACCATGTTTGGACTGGATAAGCCGGTCCCCAAGCCCCAGACCAGATAAGGCCGTCTCCCCCACCCGGATTCACGAGCACCACAGGCGATGGGAGGAGGCGGCATGGCTGCATCGGCGTCGGGGTCGACCTCCCATGGCGGCACCGGATCTGCCTGGCCGGTGAGCCCGATTCCAGTCGACAAGCTCCCTTTGATTGAGTGCCCCGACCATCCCCATCGCAAGTTCGTCCTGTTCACTGCACAGACGGCGGCAAACAAAGGAAGGAATTTCTTCAGATGCATGGAGAAGGCGAGAGTAAGCAACTGTGATTCGTGCACTACAGATTCCATTTGTCTATTCTTTCTTTGATTCTTGTTTGATTTGGGTAGTTTTCATGTAGAGGCCAGATGCGTGCAAATGGTTCCTGTGGGAGGACAAGTACTACGAGTACTTGGTAGATAATGGTTTTCTGGATGATTTCCACATGCCTCATGGTGGTGCAATACAGGGACATTTGATTGAGCAACCAGGTGATCATCATGATGGCACACAGGGCATTCTTGAGCTGCAGCAAAAGGTGTCTCGGATTGAGACTGACATCGCTGAACTGAAGCAAGAACTGGCTGCGAGAAGAAACCTAGTCCCTGTGGCGTCTGGAGATTTGGTTTTCCTTCTTCTTAGCTTGAATGTAGTAGCAGTTGTAGTTGCTATCATTGTAGCTCTGAAGAAGTGATGCATCAGATAAATATGGCATGAAACCAGGTAGTAGTAGCAGGTTGTAGTAGCAGTTTGTAGTAGAATGTAGTAGCAATTTGTAATGAAACCTGGTTGTAGCAGTTTCTAATTGCAATGAATGAAAATTGATGCCATCAAACAAGTGTACTCTATTCATGAGAGCTGACGCAACTGATTAATTTCGTAGAACATGTTCCAGGTTTAACATGTCACATAATTCAATATTACAAGCCATTTGTTTGTGCATTCGATCATGCTACAGATTACAAAATAGAGTGAGTGTTTCCCAGATTACATGAGAATAACACAAAATGAGCCATCTTCCAGATTACATGCTACAGATTCATTGTCTTAGGCATTCTCGAGCTGCAACTTCTTGGTGCCCTTCCTCTTTTGCTGGATGACAGCTTGTTCACCATCGAGCAGCAAGGCAGAAGAGGGACTCCCCTGGAGCATTAGAGCTCTTTTCCGGCTGTATGTATGCACAATGTAACAATTGTTAGTGGACAGAAATAAGTTAGAAATATGCTGAATATTACAACAAGTAATTACCTCCTAGTGAGTGCTCCCGGACTGCTGTTGAGGTCAACTGAACTTGAACTTCCTGCAGCTAGCCTAAGTGGTGTGCTCAGAACTTCTATTACAGGCTCCTTTTGCTTCTTGGTCCTCTTCCTCTTAGGCCTGGGTGGTGCTGGAGGTGGTGCATCAGAGTCATAGACAGTTTCATTGCAAGTTTTTGACATATGGCCATGCTGTCCACATCTCGTGCACCTAACCTTCCTTCTGGTTCCTCCTTCCTCTACGCCTTTGATTCTTCTTACCCGTGGTCGACCTGCAGACCTCTTCAACAATGGGGGCCAGAGTTTGAACCCTACATCAACAGGCTCCCATTGAGTCTTGTCTGCCATAGGGACAATCCAACCCTCATAAGCTAGCTTGAACTTTGCTACAGAGTAATAATCATCAACATAGTCCTCAATTTCTAGATTTCTGTGTGCACATATCAAGGCTAGAGCATGAGAACATGGAAGACCAGTTACTTGCACTTATTGCAGCTGCACACCCTTTTCTTCAGATCAACAGTATGCCTCCAAGGAGTGAGATCCTTGTGTACACCAGTGATCTCTGCTGTAAGATCATGTCCCTTGTGCACCTGATAAGTGACCTGACCCCTGCTCTTTGCATACAGATCTTTCATAACATGAGGTAGTATTTTCCCATTTAATTTCACTGCAAGACATCTTCTGACATGCAACTTCTCCATAAGCTTTTGTCTTATTGTATCCAACAAATCAACAGGTGGCAGAGATTTCTCATCCTTGATCCAGTTGTTGAAAGTTTCAGCCAAGTTGTTTGTGACATAGTCACACTTGCTAGCTGCAGAGAAAGAACTCCTTGCCCATTTATGTGGGTGGTTCTTTTCTATCCATTCGATGGCTTTTGGTGAAGCAGATTTCATTGCATTGTAATGCTTCAAATAATCCTGCTTCCTGTAAGCCCTTGAACATGGCCATAAGTTCCTTTCAAAGTGTTCACCATGGAACCTTTTCTGGAAGTTCTTGAAAAGGTGCCTCATACACTCACGGTGCTCTACCCCATTTGTGAACACTTCGGTGACTGCAGTGTCTATTCCCTTACCAGCATCGGTAGATATAACTAAACCAGGTGGTGATCCAATTGCCTTAGCAAGGTTGTTCATAAACCATTTCCAATTATCTGTTGTTTCAGACTGAAAAACACCATATGCCACAGGGAACATCCAGTTATGACCGTCAATCCCTATTGCAGATGCAAGCTGTCCCTTCCACCTCCCAGTCAAAATTGTGGAGTCAACACCAAGGTAGGGTCTGCATCCCTTCAAAAAGCCATCAATACATGGCTTCAAAGCAATGAACATCTTAGAGAATCTAATCTTCTTGCCGACTTGTTCATAATCAATTTCAACTATAGTTCCAGGGGAAATCTTCTCCAATTCTGCTTTGAATGCAAAAGCATAATCAAAACTGTCATCCCACTTACCCAGGATCTCATCAAGTGCCAATTGCCTCCCATTGAACACTTTCCAGTAAGACAACTTGAGAGGATACTTCTCTTGTAGCTTCTTCAGCAATGCAGTTGCTCCTAGGCTTGGATCCTCTCGCAGCCAACTAATCACCCTATCCCTGACCCAATACTGATTAGCCATGCAGTTGTTAGCAACCTTACTTGTGCTCTTATAGTAATGCTTCCTTGGTATCTTTTTGATCTACAAAAAAAAAATTCAAATGTAAGGTTAAATATGTCACAGATAAATAATAAAAGAAACAATTTGAAACTTTATGCATTGTATATTACCATCCAAGTCTTGCCATCCTGAAGCTCTGATGCATGAATCCTCCACTTGCACTTCTTGGCTTTGCAGTATGCCCTGTACCTTGATGACTCGCTATATGGAACTGCAAGTTCAATTTCATTCAGAATTGCACATTGCCTAATTGCCCTTTTGAAAGTTTCCCCATCCTCAAATGTAACTCCTACTTCAATTCTAGGATTTTCTAAATCAGTGACATGAGTAAGAACATGCACACCCTTTTCATCATCGACCAAGCAATCATCGACATCCTCCTTATCTGAGTCAGGGATGTATTCTGAGTCACTACCACTATCTGAGACGAGGTCAGCATGGAAGACCTTTTCATCATCGACACCAACATATTCTACCTCGTCATTTTCACCCCAAGGGTCGGCAGCAGCAGCAGCAGCAGGCTGAGAACCACCATCTGGTTGAGCAGTACCATCAGGTTGTTGACAGCCACCGTCGGGATGAGAAGAATCAGCTTCAGTGTTCACAATAACAGCAGATAGAGTGGTAGGTTCAGGGTTCACAACAACATGGCTCAGCTGTGTGTTAGGTTCAGGGTTCACAATAAGATCAGGTAGAGTGTTAGCAACAACAACAGAGGTACATGGCACTGGGTCAACAACAATAATATCAAGAGAACTGCATGAGCTCTGCTGTGTAGATGCCACTGGGTCAACACACACATCGGGCCTGATTTCATCCTCTTTGCAAATGATGTCGTCCAGGACTGCAACTGACAATGGAAGCCTCCTAAGCTCCCAATACATGTCTATTGCAGCAAGCAGTGACTCATCAGAATTGATTGTTGCATATACACCACCTTTCTTATCCCAGAATGTAACAATCAACTCCTGCCAACTAGCTCGACTAATTTCTGCACTTAGTTCATCATACAAGTCCATCCAAGACCACTTATCCTTGTCTCTAACCCACAAGACATTTCTAGATACATGGTAATCCCTACTACCGTTTGCAAAGAATTCTTCGTAAGCACCAATACGAATTGCAACTCTCACAGCTGAGTTGCAGTCCATCCTAATGAACAAACGAAACCAATTTTGCAATGTTAAAATAAATCTACGGTCGCATCCTACCAAATCTCGTACACACATCACATCAAAATCAAAACAGTCAAGAAACGATTCAAATGGCTCAAGAGAGATGCAATTGTGTCTTACCCAACGGGGATCCATGACAAGTTCAGTGGTTTGGTTGGGGAATCAACGCTGTGGAGCCGCGCCACGACGCGTCGCCCGCCAGGAGAGCGATTCGAGCCCATCACCGCGCCAGCAGCTCCTCCCTACAACATCCTCGGGACCGGGTCTTCACGAGCAGATCTCGTCGGCGGTCTTGCCGTTCGCGTCGTCGCACAGAGGAGAAGAATGGCGGCTGGGTGGAGGCGCGCGCTAGGGTTCTGCTGGGCACGGGTGAGTTCACGTCGGGTCAGGTCGTGGTCACCCGAATTGCTCAGGGGCAGTTTCGGGTTTATTGAAAGTTTGGCACTGGTCTCTCTCCTCCCGGCTCAGGAAACGATTACAATAATCGGCGCGGTGTCCGTGAGACAAATCCAAGTTTTCAGCGTGTCCTGCAGACAAATGAAGAAGTAGCGGTGTCCAGCACACAAAACCACCTTTTTGCAATGTCCTACAGACAAAAAAACCTTGATCATTTCTAACCGAACGCCACGGAATATTGACGGCGATGGCATGTATAATGAAAGATAAGTGACGTTCAGCAACTGGAGTAATATGCTCTGAAGAAACTGATGAAACTAAAGGGAACTGGAGTAATCTTTTTGTGGAGGAAGGCCAAAACAAGGTGCGGTGCAGCTGATAGGCGAAACACCAGATAGAGCCTTCCCAGGGAGGAACCAACCCAAGCCAGCAAGTTGGTGAGCGTTGAGTGCTTATCAGGTTGCGGTGCGCACTGATGATCCCATCAAAGTACCGCAAGGGACGCGTGACACCGTCCGTTTGTCCTTTTTTAGGTACGGCAAGCCGGACCAACGTCATACAAAGCGTTCTTATCTTTTCCTAGTGCATAAATAAAGAAATACCGCAATATATCATCAATCTTTGTTGTCAGCCAGTGTAAAACTTTACCATCTGATTAACATTGTTATACAAATGCTTTCACAAGAGGTTTTTTTTTGGGTCCATCTTATATACTGCAGATAAAAAGTGTCAAATGATCAATGAAAGATGTACAAAGGCAATCAAATAATGGCCTATAATTCTCCTTCACAAAAAAAAGAGAGAAAATTTATCATATCATATTGGGAACTTTAAGGACGTACGCCTCCTGACTGGAATTTGTTGGTGTTAAAGCGGGGTGAGTAGTTCAAAATTAAAGTGAACTCATGTCCTAACGAACAACAATTTCCATCTCGAAGGAGTAAATTTATTTTTACTGACATAATCATGCTACCGTTACAAATGTGAATGCCACGGTTTTTTTTCTTCGATATTGTTACATGTATTAGCTTTGCAAATTCAGAGATGTATATCTCTGCCTGCATATTATCTACTAGTAGTAGTCACTAGTCTTGCAAAAAAAGATATTAGGAAAACAAATAAGGTTTAGGTAGGTGCACGAAAAAAACACTTTTTTAGATGCTCAACCTTTTTATGATGGTGGATGATCCTTCTGCAGGTAGGTCTTCAATTGACAAATACCTAACATTCTTTTTCCCCTTTCACCTTTTGAATTATTATCATCATTTTATTCTCTGGATTTGAGTACATGTCAATATTTTTTTAAAAAAATTCATTTGGAAACAATATATAATCAGTCTGTTTATCAAATGCCATATGCAAGCAACACGTTTGCAATCAGCGTTGGATCGTTATCATGTGATTCGTCGCCGGAGCGCTGCCTGTTGCAACAATTAATTATTAGGATTAATGATGCCGTCCGTACCTTGTAAATTACGGGCCACCCACAGGTTAATCGCAAGCGCGTGTCGCTGACGCAGTAGCCGTCCCCAGGAAGCACGGGGCCAGTCAACAACTGCTTGCTTCATCCATGTTTATATTCATTCACTCATGTCGACGCTAGCACGTCATGAACCCAGTTCAAGGGTCCACATGTCTGTGATATGGGTGAACGATCAACAACGTAACTCTAGCCGCTCGGTTTCGTACCTGTCCGCACTCGCAGGCTGTACGATGCAGTCCTTTCCTTCCCCGCATCGTCCCTTCCCCACTTGCCGCACTCTCATTTTTTTCTTTTCCACTTGTGTCCCTGCCGGTACTCTCTCCGTACCGTACCTTTCCCGAACAATATTCCCGGTGCGCGTGTCAATTTCCTCTTATACCCCCTGCTCTCCTATATATACTCCATGAGTACAAGAAAAAGGATCTTATACAAAACTAAAATACGAGATGAAAATAGCATGTTATTTTATGAAGACTTACAAGGAAAAATTAAAACAGGAAGAAAGGCAAAAGTGATTAGTTTGATCCTAGCCACTCAATTTCAATACTCCCGGAGTATATTTTTTTGCAATTTCGATCTCATCTCTTATCTAGTATTGCTTCTAAAAGTAAAGTTCTGACAAGAGGCGTGATGTGTTCGTCATCGGTAAGGCCTTGCTGCGGCTGCAGCTACATGCCAAAATTCGTGGTGGCAGCTACATCAATCCACAGCTGGCGATAGCAGTCATACTGCATTGCTATATTTAAAACATAGATTTAAATGATATGTTTTTAAAAAAGATTTAGATAAATATAAAATATATCACTGTTTATGTATTCTCTCTGTTTCAAATTATAGGTAGTTCTAGCATTCAAAAATTTTACCAAAATATAAGTAGTTCTAGGTTTTTAATGCAACTTTTTCACTTCCTAATACATCATTTTCTGTGTCTATCTCTATCTCTCTTCTCTTTCATTCCTCATTGTTTTCTGTGTCTATTATCTTTTTCATATCTTTTTAGTTACCGTGTCCATACCTAGAATTATATATATTTTGAAACGGAAGAAGTATTTACTATATTTATATCCCTGAAGTATGTATCACGTTTCGACTTTTCAAGCTGGTACCAAAAAGGGAAGGGACAAAAATGGAAACATGAAGCGCAGCCCACCGCTCCCAGCACAGCACGTTCGTAGGGGCAATATTGTCATCTCCTCACCGCTTCTCCTCGGTTCGCGTAGTAGTTTATGGTGGCGGCATCAACTAATCCCTTGCCATAATTGCTCTCTCCATTTCTTGCATTGCCTCTAACCACCGTCTCCCTCAGGAGGAAGAAGCCACAAGAATCCATGGCCATGGCAAGCCACCGCCAGCCCAAGCGCTGCCGCTTCTCTCCCGCCCCCGCCCCTCCACCGCTCGACTCGCTCGCCGACGAGCTCCTCTTCCTTGTCCTCGACCGCGTCGCCGCCGCCGACCCGCGCGCGCTCAAGTCCTTCGCCCTCGCGTCGCGCGCCTGCCACGCTGCTGAGTCCCGCCACCGCCGCGTCCTCCGCCCGCTCCGCGCCGAACTCCTCCCGGCCGCGCTCGCGCGCTACCCCTCCGCCACCAGCCTCGACCTCACCCTCTGCGCGCGCGTCACTGATGCCGCCCTCGCCGCCGTCTCCGCCGCGTCGCCGTCGAACCTCCGCGCCGTCGACCTGTCCCGGTCCTCAGGGTTCGGCGCCGCCGGCCTCGCCGCGCTCGCCAAAGCCTGCCCCGACCTCGTCGACCTCGACCTGTCCAATGGCGTCGACCTTGGGGACGTCGCGGCCGCGGAGGTGGGCCGGATGCGCCGGCTCCAGAGGCTCTCGCTGTCGCGGTGCAAGCCACTGACCGACATGGGGCTCGGCTGCGTCGCCGTCGGGTGCCCGGACCTGCGGGAGCTCTCGCTCAAGTGGTGCCTTGGGCTCACGGATTTGGGCCTGAAGCTCCTCGCCCACAAGTGCAAGAAACTCAGGACGCTGGATCTCTCCTACGTCATGGTGAGCGCTGGTTTCTTGATTTCTTCATTTCAGTTCATTTCATTTCTTGGACCATGGCGTGGCGACGGAAAATTCCCGTAATATTTGTTTCTTGATTGACTTTGAGATGTGTTGTTTTCATCTTTAATTCATCGGTGTACAAAAGATCCAATTTTTCCCTTGCCAAATCGATTGCCATTCATTTAGTTCTCAGAGAATTGGGCGCCTGCGCTGTCTATTATTCTTGATCTGCAAACGGTCTTATCTATACACTGCGTGAATGATCACTGCATAGAAGGATCAGAACTAGCAGTGGCCAACTCCACCTTGTCCTCTTGCCTCGACATTTTCTGGCCATAGATCTAGCTTTAGCTTCCAGTTTTCTGAGTATGCCAACTACCAAGCGCACTTATCATGTTGGACTAACAGTAACGTATCTTGCGTCGCAGATCTCAAAGAACTCCTTTCCAGCCATCATGAAGCTACCCAATCTTGAAGTGCTGACACTGGTGGGATGTACTGGAATTGATGATGATGCCCTTGGTAGTATCGAGAAAGACTGCAACAAAACACTGCAGGTGATCATCTTTAACAGGCCATTTCGATCGCCATGTTACCAATGCCTCATCCTCATTTGACATTAATGATATTGCATTGAGAAGTTTTCTGCTTGATGCCACACTGTCTTAGGTCTTTGAACTCTATACGGCTGTCTGAATTAGTCATGTTTTACTAGTCAAAACTCTGCTTACTGAGCTTGCTAGCAATGTCTGTCCATTGCAGGTGCTTGATATATCACATTGTCAGAATGCAACTGATGCGGGAGTTTCATCCATTGTGAAGTCTGTACCCAACCTATCAGAACTAAATCTTTCATACTGCTGTCCTGTAAGTAGCTAATCATGTTGGTGGTGTATTATTTTTATCTCCTCGGCATATTTTGAGCTCTCCCAGCTTATTTGGCATCTTTGTTCGGCAGATTACTCCATCTATGGTGAGCAGCTTCCACAGGATTCCTAATTTGCAGATCCTGAAACTAGAAGGCTGCAAATTTATGGCTGATGGACTAAAGTCCATTGGAAGGTCTTGTGGCTCTATTAGGGAGTTGAGTCTGAGCAAGTGCTCTGGAGTGACAGATGCAGAACTTTCTTTTGTTGTGTCAAGATTGAAGAATTTGCTGAAGCTGGACATTACTTGTTGTCGCAATATCACTGATGTTTCACTAGCTTCCATCACTAGTTCATGCACTTCACTCACCTCTCTGAGAATGGAGTCCTGCGCCCATGTTTCTAGTGAAGGACTCCAACTGATTGGAAAGCACTGTTGTCATTTGGAAGAGTTGGACCTTACTGACAATGATTTGGATGATGAAGGTTTGTACTGAACTGTGAACTGCTATTTATGTATTCATTAGTAAATGGAAAGTTGACCATGGATATTTTCTGTGCAGGGCTGAAAGCTATTGCTAGATGTAGCAAACTCTCAAGCCTAAAAGTTGGTATATGCCTGAAGATAAGTGATGAAGGTCTTACTCACATTGGAAAGGCTTGCCCGGAGCTCCGAGACATTGATCTGTACAGGTGATTCTTAGACATGCCTTGTCATGCCTTATTTCTTTTCTTCTCCATTTTGGCCTACAACTAACTTATATTTTCTGTTTCAGGTGTGGAGGCATTAGTGATGATGGGGTTACTCAACTTGCGCAAGGCTGTCCAAAGCTTGAGGCCATCAATCTGTCATACTGTACAGATATAACAGATCGTTCACTGATGGCACTCTCAAAATGTGCGAAGCTGAATACACTGGAGATTCGTGGCTGCCCCAGGGTTTCATCATGTGGGATATCAGAAGTGGCAATGGGGTGCAGGCTACTTTCCAAGCTTGATATAAAGAAGTGCTTTGAGATCAATGATGTAGGGATGCTTTACATTTCCCAGTTCTCACATAGCCTCCGTCAGGTATTTGCTTTTGCACACGTACCTGAGATCTAGTAATACCATGTTTTACTATCGTGCTAATTACATCTATGTCTCATCACAGATAAACTTGTCATATTGTTCGGTCACCGATATTGGGCTTCTTTCCCTTTCTAGCATTTGTGGCTTGCAAAACATGACCATTATACATTTAGCGGGCATTACACCTAATGGTTTGATAGCTGCTCTTATGGTCTGTGGTGGTTTGACAAAAGTGAAGCTCAATGCTGCATTCAAATCCATGATGCCTCCTCATATGCTTAGAAATGTTGAGGCGCGGAGCTGTGTTTTCCAGTGGATCAATAAACCATACAAGGTATTTTACTTTTCAGCTTTCCTTGTCTAAATTAGGTTGAATTCTTGTGTCCATCAACACTTTTAGTTTTTTTTAGGGAATCATCAACACTTTTAGTTTTTTTTTAACAGGAATCATCAACACTTTTAGTTTGCTTAACACATACCAAACTTTTTCCTTTCACTGGAAGATCCCATTGGCTCAAAACTGTCTATCAACTTCTGAAAAATGGTGGTACTATTAAACCAAGTTATGGCCTGCCATGTTTAATTGTGATGGTGTTTTGCCTCCTTCATTTTTGTGTCTATGCTTGAAAACATCTAGGCCATTCTTTGATTACTGATTGTGTTGTTAAACAAATGCTTTGGGACATAACGCTGGCCCCCTATATAGTGTCTCATCCATGAATGTGTTTTTTACTTAAAGTTGCAAATTTGTGGACATCCAGTGTCAAATAATTGGCGTGATCTTTGGCAGGTTGAGCTCGAACCTTGTGACGTATGGAAGCAACAGTCACGAGATGTGCTTGTACGATGAAAAAGGCTTGAGTTGTAGCTGGAGTATGGTGGTGGTCAATGGCTTGTTTGATTGACATTCTGAAGCATGGAGATAAAAAATTTTGTACTGTAGTTGGTTTGGTGTGATGCAGATATTTTGTCGAAAGTGATTTGTATACTAGATCCAATTACTTTGTTTGTACATGTGAGTCAAGGAGTACAGTTTGTTGAACAAAAGCAGGAGGTTTTTCCCATGCGGTGTACAGCATATTGATAAATGAAAGAAATGGATAATGGAGAGACCAATTTTGGGTCGTTTTGAAGCTCAACTTTTGCATGATGTGCTGATTCCGTGTATCTGGTGCTCGGCATTACTTTGGAGGGCTGGAATGAAGTGGCTTGTATTTGTTTATCCAGGATCATAATTGAAACATACTGAATATATGTGTCGGTCCAGTGGGGTCTGGGTCTTGTCTGATAAATTTGTGAGGGGAAAACATGAGCCATGGATCCATAATCAGTGATTCATGGGAGGCTTCTATAGTTCAATAGTTGAGAAATTGTAAACTGTCTGCACATTCCTGAAAAAAGAAAAAAGAAAAAAAACTGCAGAGCGTGGCAATGTAGCTTGGCAGTGTCTGACTTGGAAACAGAAAGGTACTCTAGGCAGAATACTGGTCTGCTGCTGGTATTCCCAGCAATGCATTACTAGTCTCTCCTCAGCTGGAACATGAAGATGACGACTCCGCTTGACGTTGCAGGTGTTGGGCTCGTACGAGGGAGAAAGTAGGATGAAAAGATGATACACACAAAAGAGTTAGGATTCATGAACTCGAGCAACATAGGCAGCCCCAAATTAAAAGCAGCGAGACACATATATTGAAGAGGATCGGAGACATTGGTGATGGGGCATCACGTTGTTGGAGCCAACTTTTGCTTGCAGTTGCGTTCCAGCGTCTCCGGTTGCAGCTGATTAATTGCGCTGTTCTCCATCTCCGTCGACAGCTGAGCTTCGCCGTTCCGCTCAGGGCTCTCCTACCTACGACAGGAGGCATCCGTTTCTGAGCTCACAGGAATCCGACGCCATCTTCCTTTCTTGCCCGTAATTGCAGTCTCTTCTCTGCACGGGGGAAAACATAATCGCATCCAAATTCGATGGCAGGTTCATCTTTAATGGACTCGATCAGTCTCCTGATCCTGGTGAACAGTACAGGTCCGTGGTCCGGTCGCCGTATCCGTCCGCCGCATTAAATGGCCATCGGTTGCCTCACCGGATCCCCACACACACGCATTGCTCCGAAGCAAACATAGCAATAAATTATACTAGTAAACAACACATTAACGGGACTCCCAGTCTGATGCCCACTTCCTCTGCTTGGAGCAAAGAGCTCTTCTTCATCCCACACGCAGCATAGCAGAGCAATGGGGATCTGCTGCAGCAAGGCCGGCGCAGGGGAGCTCGACGACGACGACGGCTTCCCATGGAAGCACGACGACTTGTTCCACGAGCAGCTCTGGACCAGCGCGGGGGTCTCCATGCACACCAAGCAGGGGTGGAAGGGCGCCAACCAGGACGCCATGACTGTCTGCCAGGTGATCTCTCCCTCTTTTCTCTGCACCTTCATCACCCCTCGAGGGCCTAGCTTGACTTCTACAGTAATCGCTTGCTTGCTTGGTCGATCGATTCGAGAAATCGTGAAGTGTTGCTTGGCTGCTTCCTTATTGTCTGCATCTTCTCATCTTGTCGTTACACTAAACACTAGCTGCCACACATGCTGCTCCAGAAGTCTGTTTTCTCTGTTCACCAGAATGCACTGGATCCATCTCCACTTTTTTTCTCTCCTGCAGCATGAAATGCGCTTGAATTGTGTACTACACCGTTAGTATTGTACTAGTACTGTGCTGGAATATTAAAATCTATGGGCAATATCTGTCTCATCAGCATTGCAGGTGTGACTTGGCTTCTTGTTGCAAATTCATTTGTCCTCTTTTTTCCCCAATGATACCAGATGTTCACCATATTGTTATAAGTTTGTTTACCTGATGCAAGTCACATTTATCCAGAACTTTTAACTTCAGCAAAGTGCAGTGGATCTATCTCCACTGTGCTGAAAACAGAAATCTTGCAAGTTCTTGAAAATAAATGGTTACTGAAATTTCTTCTAACTGAATTCATGTACTTCACTGCTTTTGTTACCCACCAGTGTCCCAACCTTAAACTGTAAATGATCCTGAATAATGTTGAAAAAATCGTAAGGGAACATCCGTATCGTGCAGCTTAGCATTTTCAACGCAAGCACATGATTCTTTGCCCACATGTTCATAATTTGCTTAATCTTGATGTGCACACACTTCTGTCAAGATGCTTTAGGATTTTGCTGACCAGAAAGGGCAGATCTTCTGTGGAGTATTTGATGGGCATGGCCCCCTGGGCCGGGAAGTCGCTCGCCATGTCCGCGACACCCTTCCAAGCAAGCTATCCTCCTATCTGAAGCCAAAAACTGAACACCTCTCAAGCAGTTCAGATTTGGACTCCTTTGACAAGTCGGATTCCACCTCATTCAGTGATACGAGCGATGAGAACCAGCTGTTGTCCACATGGAAGAACATTTTTGTCAAGACATTTGAAGAAGTGGATCAGGAGCTGAGGCAACATTCTGGAATTGACAGCATTTGCAGTGGCACAACTGCTGTCACTGTTGTGAGGCAGGTACATACTGCACTGTTACAATCTGGCAACTTACTGCACTGGCAATACATCGTATTTTCTTTCTTTTGAACTAGAATTGCACCAGTACGCTGAATTTCAAAGCTTAATTCTTCTGTACAGGGTGATAATTTGATCATTGCCAATTTGGGAGATTCACGTGCTGTTCTTTGCACCCGAGACAGCAAGGACCGTCTGAGTCCAGTCCAACTCACCACTGACTTGAAACCAAATCTTCCAAGTGAGAATTTAAATCTCATTTAACAATTATTGGCACATATATATGCACTTTGCATTTTGACTGTCATGCATTTGCAATAGGCGAAGCTGCGAGGATTCTTAGCTGTAAAGGGCGAGTTTTCGCCATGGATGACGAACCGGACGTGCCTAGGCTGTGGCTGCCAGACCAGGATGCGCCAGGCCTCGCCATGGCAAGGGCCTTTGGGGACTTCTGCTTGAAGGATCACGGCCTTATCTGCACGCCTGAAGTGTATTACAGGAAGTTGTCCGAAAAGGACGAGTTCTTGGTGCTTGCTACTGACGGGGTGAGGACAGTTTCAGATTTCTGTTGCTTTCATTTCAGTCACTGTGCTTCTTTCTTCATAAAGAAAGGTTTCAAATAAAGTAATAAGGGCAAAATAGGATATGGCCTCCATTATTAGTCTCGAGTGACATAAGCATGCGACTGTTAACTGAAACCGACATATCTCGTCACCTAGAATCCAAGATAATCATGATTTGCTTAGCTGATAATGATCTGATGAGACGACAGACAAAAATTCAGACAGATATGTACTAACATGAGCAGCAATGTTGAATTTTGGTGTAGATTTGGGACGTACTGTCCAACAAGGAGGTGGTGAAGATCGTGTCATCAGTCAGCGATCCTTCCAAAGCCTCGAAGCAGCTGATTGACCGTGCAGTCCGAGCATGGCGGCGCAAGTTCCCAACGTCCATGGTGGACGACTGCGCCGCGATCTGTCTCTTTTTGAACCGGGACTCGTCAGAAGAGAGCCTCCCGGGCGCGGCAGACGCGAAGGCCCCGGCCGTGTCGTCGTCGTTCACGGGGAGCTTCCGCAAGGTTCTGAGCAGACGCGAGGCGTCGTCATCGGAGGAGGAGGGGACGACGGCGTGGAGAGCTCTGCAGGGGGTGGCGCGGGTGAACTCGGTGGTCAGGCTGCCGCGGATCGGCGCCGTGTTGAGCTGGCGGAGGCGGTCGGCGTCGCTGGATGAAGACGAAGACGACCAGGATTGAGCCGGTCGTTTTCTTGGTCGGTACACGTATATTCGTGCATGGCTCGCTCTGTTTTTTTTAGGGACGACTATTTTAGGACTTGATTGGCATGGTACCATACATGTCAGATTCAGGCTGTTGAGATGGATAGGGAGAACCGGATTTGTGTAGTGCATCACTGAATGAATATTCATGAGGTCACTCGTTTGAGGGTTGTGGATTTGTATTTTCTGTAACGGATCGGAGCATATTTGGAGAAAAAAAAATCGTCCAGACAATTATCATGGGTACTATAATTCTCCGTGGAAACTTCCAGGAAATTATGTTGACGAAAAATTCACCATTCCTTGTGCCATTCTCTATTGTCCCTCTCATCCACGCATCTAAAAATAGTGGAGTGAAACAAACATGCATCCTCCCCTGTCTCCGTCATCCGCTGTGTGCTGCCATCCTCGTCGTCGACCACGGTGGATGATCGCGAGGCCGTGGATGGCGGGCGGACCGCGGATGCCAGGACCATGCATGTCCGTGTCTGTCGTACGATCCATGAGCGACAAGCTAGTTCGACCTCCTCCTCGTTGGGATAATGGGATGTGTCGGCAGAGAAAAGGACTTTGATTCCTTCATGAATCTTTGATATTATTTATGTATTCTCTAAAGCACCCGAATGGTCAGCTCAATTCAAGCACTTAAGCTTCTGCCTTTGCGGCTAATAAGTTTTTTCAATCTATATATTAATATAATATATTCTCTTTCATTTGTGATTCCCAATAGGATGGTCAAAATAGGTTGAATCCATATCAGTCCATAAACTATTTTTAATAATTCCGATTTTGAAAAGAATTGATAGTTTTTAGATGTACCCTCTCTATTATCATTTCAACGATCCAACTTTTCCCGTAACGATATCTATACCCTGAGAACTATCTATACTACTCCCTCCGTTTTAAAATATATATGCAGTTCTAACCATAGTTTTAAATTTTGGTAAAAAAAATTTACCGCTCAAGGGAGATATAACGAAAATCACCGAAATCGGTGAAAATCGGCCGGTTTCGGTCCGAAATTTTTGAAAATTTGAATGAAATTTGGCTAAAAAAATTCAAAACTGGCCGGTAACATCAAATATCGGAGGGGACCGGTATAACAAAATTTCACCGAAAATCGCAAAATTTCGGGCGAAATTTTTTTCACTGATTCCAACTATGTTTTCAGGTGTCCAGGTTCATTGAACATTCTCTAAATATGAACATATGATTGTTTAGGTTTAAAAAATATTTAATGAATCTGGTACAAAGCTATATATATTTTGAAATGAAGCGAGTACCTAATATCATCATGATATCAACCACTTTCATTCTTTTAACTAGCTAAGAAAGAATTTGTAAATTAATAAAAACCGGGCCGTACGAAGGGAGGAGTATCCTTTTCTTCTTGACTTTGTAGGTCGTTGATCGGGGTCCCAGTGTCCCATCCGGCCATCCCATCACAGTTGAGCCCAACTTTTTTCCTTTTTCTTTAGCTCGGTGCCAGCCACATCATAAGTGTAAGATGAAGGAAAGCAGCAGCAGAGCAAGAGAGTGACCAGAGAGCTTGAAGAAGATCGAAGTTGTTAATCGGCGATCCTCCATGGAAAAAATCATCAAGAGAGAAGAAGAAGACCATGCCGACTGCCTCCCAATCTCCAGCTCCGCCACCACGCCGCCGCCACCCAATGACGACGACGACGACGACGACATGGTCAGGCGAGCCGCCTACGCGGAGGAGGTGAAGAGGGCCGGCAACGAACAGTACAAGAAGGGTTGCTTCGAGGAGGCGCTCAGGCTCTACGACCGCGCGCTGGCCTTGTGCCCGGACAACGCCGCTTGTCGGGGCAACCGCGCCGCAGCGCTCACCGGCCTTGGTCGCGTCGGTGAGGCTGTCAAGGACTGCGACGAGGCGCTCCGGATCGATCCGTCCTACGGCCGCGCGCACCAGCGCCTCACGTCCTTGCATATCAGGTCACAATAATTTCTCTTTATGGAATATGCTGGTTCGCTTAATTACCGGATTAATAATTAAGTGATTTTCTTAATTAAGCTCTTCACTCTGATCAGACTAGGACACATCGAGGATGCTATGAAGCACCTCTCCCTCGCGTCGCCCCAGCCTGATCCCCTAGAGTTGCAGAAACTGCAAACAGTGGAGAAGCACTTGGGGAGGTGTCTGGATGCACGCAAGGCTGGGGAGTGGAAGACTGTACTAAGGGAATGTGACGCTGCTGTTGCTTCTGGAGCTGATTCCTCGGCTCTGGTCAAATTCCTAGCTAGTACATTTCATCCTGATCAGCCATCTGTTTTTATAAAACATATCCATCTTAATTATTCACATTTCCAGCTCTTGGCCGCCAAAGCAGAGGCCCTTCTTCCGCTCAATCTGCTCGATGAAGCTGATTCGGCTATCTCAAGTGCCTCCAAGTTGGACTATCCATTTTCGTGCTCCGCAGACACCAAGTTCTGTGGGTTCCTTGCCACTGCATACCTCTTTTATGTACATGCCCAAGTTGACATGGCCATGGGAAGGTAAGTAGCAAACTGTAGTCAGAAAACACTCCACAACCCTACTCAAACGTACTTTGACATAGCAGGCACATCAAGTTTACTCCGTAGACTTTGTCTTTATTTTCCCCTTGATCTCAGCCTGGGAGCTGAAAGATTTGTAATAAGTCCGAATATATGTTGTATGTGGAAACGTTGAGGCGGGAAACTATTTCCATTTTCTAAAAAAAAATGGCTTCATATCTATACTTGACACTCGCAAGCATTTTGCAGGTTCGACAGTGCTGTCTCCTCCATAGATAAGGCCAGGACAAAAGATCCGAGAAACACCGAAGTGATAACTATGAATAACAAAGTTAAAGCTGTGGCTAGAGCACGATCCCTAGGGAATGAGCTCTTCAACTCCGGAAAATTTTCAGAAGCTTGCCTAGCTTATGGTGAAGGCCTCAAGCAACACCCTACAAATAAAGTCCTGTACAGCAACAGGGCAGCTTGCTGGTTCAAGCTAGGGCAGTGGGAGAAGTCTGTTGAGGATTGCAATAAAGCTCTCAAGATTCACCCTAACTATACCAAGGCTTTGCTCAGGCGTGCAGCTTGCTATGGCAAGGTGGCATATTTTTTTTCTTTGATCTTATCTTTTTCTTCCTTGACCTAGAGCTTGCAAAACTTACAAGTTATTGCATTTATTGCTCTTTTGCTGGTTAGATGGAGCAATGTCCAGAAATTCCCACCGCGCTGGCCCAAGACCACGCTAACCTGGTAAAACTTTTTTGTCCCGTGTTTATCTCTAATGTATATGTTTAGACTGCAGCTGTTACTATTGGTGGTCTTACTTCCAAGTGTGGCCATGATTTCTTTCTTTCTTTCGACCTTCCCATGACAAAGGGAGATTCCTTATCGAAAAGAAACTGATGAATTTCCCTGATGAAATTTGGATTGATACTCTTTCAAACCTCTCGGGCCAATCCGTTGTTACTGAGAGTAGATCATCTTGTACAATTATTTTGCTTGAATGTGTTCGGTTTCATATGCATGACCTGATATTTTCGGTAGACTGGTGGTCCAAATATTGGAAACCTGCAAAGGAGCAGTGAAGTATGTGCGAACGAAGCACCGTCTCATCGGTGTCGATGCAAGTGAGTTGCTGATCCTTGTTCCTTTGTCAGATAGCTGCAAGAAATTTCTCTTTGTTCAATGGATTCAATTCTGTTCTCTTTGGTGACAGTAAGACCCATTTTGTTATTGTGTTGATAGCACTGAGGACATCGATGAATCATCTGCCGAGGGGCTCTGTGGTGTGGTGAGCTATGCAAAGGCCAATGCAATGCTGGTCCAGGTCCCAGTGTTAGGAACAACGAAAAAATTCTGGCGATTAACTGATAATGCACTCAGGATCAGCAGAAAACTAGCATTGATATTGAAGAGCCACCACGCAGTTTGCAAGTACCTTACTGCTCCTTTGCAGGTGTCTAATGTTTGGATCAGCAGTACTGGGATTGTCAGGCTAAGGGGCATCAGTTTCACCAGTAAACAATTCAGCATCGAGCGTATGCGAGATGATTACAAGCACCTCTCTAGGGTCTTACTGGTGCTGATTAGTATCTCAGGTGGGGATATCACCAAATTGCCTCCAGACTATGAGGAATTCATCTTGCTTTTGAGGAGGAGCACTTTGACAGTGCAAAATGAATTCTTAATTGTAAACAATTCTGCACTGCTGCCCATGAAAAACCGGTAATTTTTTATTCACATTGATTAAAAACTAATTTTATTGTGAGTAAATTTCATAAAACTATAATTATTAATGACCTTATATCTAAAAGCTACAATATTTTACAACAATTCAGACACATTAGTTTTCTGAAATGCACATCAAAATTATAGTCCTTTTCAGACAACATCGCGAATAGTTATAGTTTTTCTGAAATTGACTCTTTTATTAGTTGTGTTCTATAGACTAGTTTTATTATCTATATTCACAGAACCGAGGTCTTCCTGATGCTATGCGACAAAATTAACAAAAACCTTGGTCGTACGAAGGACGGCCAAGCGAAGAGGAAGAGGATACTTTCTAAGCTTCCTTATGAGAAGGACTGGTTGGATACTGCCGTTGCAAACACACAAATCAATCAGTGGGTTGCTAATGTCGAAAACAAATACGAAAGGACTCAGCACGACCAGCTGCGGCTAAATAGAAATGTGAGAAGCCACATGCATGACTATAACGACGACGACATCGAAGAAATCTTATATTGTGAATGGCCAGAGCTACTCATGGAAATGGTGAAGGCGTTGCACACGGAAGGCGAGCTTGTATGCACTGACATTCAGAACAAGTTTGGCTAGGTGTCCTACTGCAAAAACAGACGTGTCCTGTATTTCTTATGGTTGTTTAGCTACTGCTCGTATGCAGGCTACTTGCTTTTTTTCAATTCTCTGTCTGAAGGGAAAGCTGGATTATCTTTACAAAAAACTGTGGGGTAAAACGTTTATTGTTCAGTTGCAATGGAATTCTTGTCAGTACGCAGTACCTATCAAGTATGTGGTGAAAGACATTTATTTCATGAAGGATGCCGGTCATTGATCCGTTAGAAGAGCTTCTTCATTGATCAGTCTAGCTCATGTATGCTTGTGGGTTTGCATTCTCTGTAGCTGAAAATGATTAATATTTGGAGAAAAATTGGTCCAGACAATTATGAAGGGTACTAGTAATTCTTTGTGGAAACGAAGTTATGTTCACAGGAAAATAAATCATTCCTTGTGCCATTCTCTATTGTCCCTCTCGTCCACACAACTAAAAATAGTGGAGTGAAAGAAACATGCATCCTCCCCTGTTTCTCAGCTAGCGACGTTCATGCCTCGCCATGCGCATGCAGACATTGCCACTGCACCACCTAGCTCGAGAAAGAAGAAAACAACGAAGTAAATTTGAAGGAATCAATGTGCGTGTGGCATTTACTGATGGTGACAGAATTGTAGCAGAGGACCAACCAACAAGCACAGAGAAGAAGAAAGGAGAAGAAACAAAGAAAGAGAAATGTCTTCGGACGTGGCGAACATGTCTGCGGCTGCGACGGTGAAGCCCGTGGCGGCGGCGTGCTACGACAACAACTTGGTGAACTCGCAGGGCATGTTCTTGGGGGACCAGCCGCTGCGGTTCTCGCTGCCACTGCTGCTGGTGCAGGTGTCCCTCATCCTCATCCTGTCCGCCATCGCGCAGCTGCTGCTCCGGAGGCTGGGCCAGTCCCGGTTCGTGACGCACATGCTGGTGGGCGTCCTTCTCGGGCCCTCGGTCATCGGGCGCAGCGACGCCATCCGCGGCGTGCTCTTCTCCGAGCGCGGGACCTACATCCTCGAGAGCATCTCGCTGGTGGCTCTGATATTGTTTCTCTTCTCCATGGGCGTGAAGACGGATTTGAGCCTGCTCCGTCGGCCCAGCGGCCGCGCCGTCGCCGTGGGCCTCACCGGCGCCGTGGTGCCCCTGGCCGTGACGCTGCCGGTGTTCCACGCGCTGCAGCCGTCGCTGCCCGAGGACCTGAAGGGCACGTCGCTGATCACGGAGCTCGCCGTCAGGCTGTCGCTGTCGTCGTTCCCGGTGATCGCCGACGCGCTGTCGGACCTGGACCTGCTCAACACGGACCTGGGCCGCATCGCGCTCACGGCCTCGCTCATCACCGACGTCACGTCGTGGTTCCTCCGGGCCTGCTTCGCCGCCGCTTATTTGATCACCGACGCCAAGTCGCCGGCGTTCACGGCCCAGATCCTGGTCTCCTTCTTCGCCTTCGTCCTCTTCGTCGCGTTCGTGGCCCGGCCCGCGGGCCGGTACATCGCCTACACGCGGACTCCAAGTGGATCACTCCTATCAGAGGGATCTTTCGTGGTGGTGGTGATCGCGGCGCTGCTGTCGGCGCTGGTGACGGACGCGATCGGGTTCAAGTACATGATCGGGCCCATGATGCTGGGCCTTGCTCTCCCGGGCGGCATGCCTTTGGGAGCCACCATGACGGAGCGCCTCGACAAGTTCTTCATCGCCCTGTTCCTCCCAGTGTACATGGCGCTGTCCGGGTACCGCACTGATATAGCAGAGCTGACGGCGGCGGAGGATACGGAGAAGTGGTGCGCGCTGGAGCTGTTCGTGGCGCTCTGCGTCTCCGGGAAACTCGTGGGATGCGTCGCCGCGGGGCTCTTCTTCGCCATGCCGTTCAAGGACTGCCTCGTCCTGGCCTTGATGCTGAACGTGAGAGGCATCGTGGAGGTGGCGGCCATCAACAACTGGGGCGACACGATGAAGGCGACCGCCGAGCACTACACCATCCTGACGCTGTCCATGGTGCTCATCACCGCGCTCTCCACGCCGCTCATCAAGCTCCTCTACGACCCCACGGGCCACTTCGCCCGCGCCAAGCGACGCACCATCGAGTCCATGACCTCCACCAACGCCGACCTCCGCCTGCTCGCATGCCTCTACACCGAGGACCACGCCGCCCCGCTCATCGACCTCCTCGAAGCCTCCGGCTCCTCCCGCGACGCCCCGCTCTCCCTCATCGTCGTCCACCTCACCGAGCTCGTCGGACGCGCCGCCTCCGTCCTCAAGCCCCACCGCAAATCCACCTCCACTTCAGCGACGACTACCTCCTCAGATAGAATCGTGAACGCGTTCCGGTACCTGGAGCAGCAATCCTCGGCGGGCGCGGTGACGATAAGCCCGTACGTCGCTCAAGCTCCGTTGAGCTCGATGCACCACGACGTGTGCTCGCTGGCGCACTCCCGGAAGGCCAACCTCATCCTGCTCCCGTTCCACAAGTCCTCCGACGGCGCCCGCGCCACCGCCAACAACGCCGTGCGCGGCGTCAACCGCGCCGTGCTCGCCCACGCGCCCTGCTCCGTCGCCATCCTCGTCGACCACGGCCTCGCCTCGGGCTCCGCCTGCGCGTCCAGCCTGCTCCAGAACGGCCGCGCCGCGCTCTACTTCCTCGGCGGGCCCGACGACCGCGAGGCCCTCGCCTATTCCGCGCGCATGGCGGACGCGGGAAGCATGTCGCTCACCGTCGTCAGGTTCAAGCTCCGGAACTGGAGCGGGATGGGCGGGCAGGACGAGGCCAGGGACGAGGAAGTCTTGCAAAGCTTCTGGACGCGCCACCGCGACAACGAGCGCGTCGTCTACGTCGAGAAGACGGTCGAGGACGGCGAGGGCACCGCCTCCGTCGTCCGGTCCATGAGCGAGAAGTTCGACCTGCTCCTCGTCGGACGACGCGGCGGCGTCGGCAGGGACGTCAACGACCAGGCAGACGGCTCGTCTTCCTCCTCGGCGGCCGCGCTCACGAGCGGCCTCTCCGAGTGGAGCGAGTGCCCGGAGCTCGGCGTCCTCGGAGACATGCTCGCGTCCGCCGAGTTCGCCTCCAAGGTCTCCATCCTCGTCATCCAGCAGCAACCATCCAAAATCACAGGCAGCAGCAGCAATTAGTCAGGCAGTCGATCGTCAGTACTGTAAGAGAAGTTCAAATATTCAAATTTAAGTCCATGTTTTCAAATTCAAATTTAACTTTCAAGAGAAGTTCAAATATTCTGCCGTCAATGGCCTTGAACTCCATCCATCTTGCATCCTTTTCCTCCTTCCCAGCCTCAATCTCTTTCTTAGTGGTCATCATCTCCCGAAGGGCCTATTTGTACCCACCACCTTCATCTCTCTTTGCCTTCTCTTTCGATTGCTTCCTTCCGGGTGGTCGGTTGTTGGTGGCAGCCGTCGAGCTTGGGTGGTCGCTCACCACCATGACGGCCAGCCGGAACGGGAGGAGCAGCCGCGACGGGGGTGGGAGCTGCAGCAGAGCAATCAGCCTCCATGGAGTGTCTACAAAAGATGGAACATTTTAACAATCGGTGGACAAATGTATATGAATGTGCTGCGTTATGTGACAAAATTCAACATTATTCAACAGGAAGCAGTATTATTTCAGAGCAGCAAACAACTAAACAAGCAGGTCAACATTATGTTTAAATTATCAGTTCAGCTCTCAGGTCACAAGTTCAGCAAGCAATTGTGACAAGGACCAGCAAGTAATTCATTTTTAAACAGCAAACGTGAATCAAATTGTCAGTTCAGCTCACAGGACAAACAGAGCGGTTTTGAATAAGCTATTGCCCATATGTTTAAATTATAATTTGGCCACTGGTTCAAGCAAGCAAATATCAGTTCTGAATAAGATATTGCAATCAGGCAAGTAGTACAAGCCGTTCTAAATAAGATATTGCAATCATGCAAAAATCTGCAAAAAAAAAGTGCTCCAATCATACATTCTGAAAATCAAGCAATAGCAGCCTCAATTAAACTGAGTAGCAGTAGCAGTGCGCAAGCAACAAGGTATTGAAATGTCTCTCTGTTCATGACACAAGCAGTACCAGGCAAGTATCAAAATGTAATCAGTTGCAGTCAATAGAAGAAACAAAAGTAGCAGTGACGCACAAGCAGTATTGAACTGAACTGAACTGAACCTCTAGTTCAAGTGCACGGGTAGGCAGCAAGCAAGGCAACAAGCAAGTAGCAGCAGCGCACGAGCAGGCCGCAAGCAACGCTACAGGCAGGCAGGCAGCAAGCAAGGCAACAAGCGAGCAGGCACGCAGGCGCATGGAGTACCTCGGGGCCGGAGCGGACCGAGTCGTGGAGGCAGAGGCGAAGCGGACGGCGTCGTGGTGGCCGGGGTGAAGCGGATGGCGTCCGGGTGGAGCTCCGGGGCGGGCAAGCTTGGGGACGGGCGTCGCGGTTTGGGGACGGGCGTCGCGGTTCCCAGAATACTGTGCTGTCCTTTGATACTGTAGCATGTGTACTGTAGCGATCGATCTGGCCCCTCTATTCTAGATCTGTTGGTGAGGAGAGGAAGAAATTCTGGTGACTGTAGCACCTCTGAATTTTGTGAAGCAATTGAGAGGAAACTGCTCTGCTCTGCTTCCTTCGCACCAAAACAGTGCCACTTTCGCTTCTTTCTCAGTGGCTTAATTGCTTCTAGACCCTCTTTCTTTTCTATTTTTTGTACTAATAAATTAGGATTCAGATCGTGTGGGCTTCTTGTCTAACAGAGCATGGATTTATAATACTCAGGGCCTATGCTTGTTGGGTAATTTCAACGTCGATGAGTTCATATTATTATTACAACTAGACAAGTTGTAAATTCACCACTCATGAAAAACAGTTGCTAAAAAACAGCAGCACCAACAACAATTAGGCTTCTTATCAAACAGAGCACAGATGCACATGACTCTTGCAGCGCTATTTCAACGTCGACGAATTTGTTACGTTCATCCAACTAGACTTAAAGTGTACAACTGTGAACTCACATTACGTGGTTTATTACATTTAATCCTTCAGCAAGCTCTTACGTGGTTGAACATTTTAGATGCACAACAATAAAAAATGGAAAACTCATGTGAAATTCCTGGAAATAATTTATTTGAACCTTGAAAAATACTAGTACTGGTTTCCTAACAGGGCGTCAACGCAAGTCAAGCGTCTGAGTTAGCCGCCTGCCAGTGTGCCACCCTGAATGAAGGCCTCCGGTGTCGCCTTTTATTTCTAGTCCACTTGCAGGAGGTTGGGTCGGGTCCCATCACAACTTTTCCTTGCTTGATCCCTTCACTCATCGGCTCGCGAACGAGAAGGCTAGTAGCAGCAGAGAGTGACCAAACAGGAGCTCGAAGAAGGTTGGGGATTCTCCTTACTGTTGTTTTCTTACTGTTTGGACCATAGTCATCCCATTAGAAAATTGACGGACAAACATGAATACAGTTAGCGTTCAGGCCATGTTCTTTCACTGTCGATTACCTACCATAATTTACAACTGAAAGAAGCAAAATTTCGGTTTTTTTTTTGGGGACAAATCTGCGTTCAGGCCATAGTAGTACTCTGCAGCTGCCTTCGGTTCACATGCAAGAGGGAGGAACGAGCGTGCCGCCGACCACACCGTCGGCGACGTGCGCGCACAGCGACTGGGTGGCGAACCCACTACCAGCCCCCGCAGTACTACAGTCATGACCAAACTTCAGCCGCTCCTCCTCGGCCTCATCAGCAGGCTCAAGGTCCCCACGGCGTCACGGCAGGCACTGCAGGCATCGCCGCCTTGGATCAGTACATCCTCAACTTCAAATCCACATCTATGGTAACATACGGTGCCCCTCCTTCCTTTGCTTTCTCCTGTCTCTATTTTACGGAGGTATCTGTGCTTGTTTAGGGGGTTATTCAGAATTTGCCCCCCTTACGAATGGCGAGTAGCCATTTACCCTTTTTTCCAATAGCTTGCAACTTTTACCCTCCTTTCAGATTTTAGATCTAGGATTTGCCCTGTAGCTATTTTTATGCCTATTTTGCCCTTCCCTTTTTATTCTTCCTCCCGCTGGCGACCACCGCGCCATGGACGCCGGCGACTGCCTCCGCCTAGCCGCATCTATGCGGGCCGAGCCCCCGGGGATGGCACGGCCCTCCGCGCATCGCTTAACGGCCGATGCTGCGTTCTCCGATGACAGCGGCGCGCGAGCGGCTCGGCAGGTGCAACGACGACAACATGGCCGCGTTCTCCGCCGCCTCCGACGAGCTCCGCCACCGCTTCCGCGTCGCGCACGGCGTTTGACAACAAGCTCCAGTGGCTAGATGCCATCAATTTGACGGGGTCTACTGAGGTAGAAGAGCTAGTTGCTCTGAAATTCGCATGCGTGCGTTAGTACTAATCAAATGCTGAAATTAGCTAGCTTCTAATTAAATGCTACACTGCTGCTCTACTTGGTCAAGCACACGCTAGCTTTGTGCTTGCCTTCTTCCTAGCGCAAGTCGTTCTTAGATCAGGACGAGAGCTTCGACCATCCAGCCATGGGTATCCGTGAGTGGAGAGGGGAGCCATGGCCTCAAGCAGCGACTGCTTGGCGACTCTGTGTGTCGCGGTCGAGAGCAAGCAGGCAGGAGCCAGCAAGGGCGGCGGGAGTGCCGGCGGCGACCTCGACAGGCGAGCCGCGACGGCGATGGCGCGGCGCTCGTCGTGAGGAAGAAAGAGAAGGGCAGAATTGGAATAAAAATGGATGGAGGGCAAATTTTAGATCAAAAATCTTTATGGAGGGTAATAGTTCACTACCACAGAACGGAATTTCCCTGTGAGCCTCAAACACTAACGAAAAAAGGAAAAACCCTCACGAACATGATTCGTGTCGGCCACCCGTCACGCAAAATCCCACACGAAATTGGCGCCAGGGAAATTACATTTTCGTGACGGCCGGCTCTCACAAAAAATTTTCGTGACGGTAATCCATGACGGTGGCTCTCACGAAATATAGGGAGTCGCCAGATTTTTGAAGGAGTTATCGTGACGGCTCTGCGCCACGGAAATACGTCACGAAAATAATTCGTGAGGGGCAGAAGCCGTCACGAAAATGTATTTTTCATGAGGGGCAGAAGCCCTCACGAAAATGTTGTTTTCATGAGGGTCAGAAGCCCTCACGAAAATGATCTACAGTTCTGCCAGCACTGTCACAAAAATGATGCTAACCCACATGAAAATATTCGTGACGGTTTTTTACCACTCTCACGAAAACTGGCATTAACCGTGAGGGTTCTTCAAGACTCTCACGGAAATATATCACTCTCACGGAAATTCCGTTTTCTTGTAGTGGTTGGAAGTCATTGGGAAGGAGGGTAACTGGGTACTGGCCATCGGGAAGGGGGGCAAATCCTGAATTGAGCCGCTTGTTTAGACACTATAGACTGCTGCTGTTGGTGCTCTTACTTCCAAGTGTCACTATTTCAAATGTTTAGTCCTTGAAAATACATATAGGTGTCCACAAACCAAAGTGAAAATTTACAGTAAAACTTTACCTTCTCAGAATCAAAGGATGCCAGGGATAATGGAATGCTTTTTAACATGCAAGATCGTTCCCGGACAAATTGTGTAGATCGCCTTCTGTTGGCATATGTTAATTTAGGCTACAGATATCAGGAATCTCAGCCTTTGTCCTTCCCTTTTTTCTTGCGAGAAAACTGACAAGAGATTCTGCAGTTATTCCATGATGAAATTGGCGTGTGTACTCTTTCTAACCTTCTGGACCAATCTTTTGTTATCACTGAGACCAGATCAGTTCGTTCAATTCTTTTCGCTTGAATGTGTTCAGTTCATGTGACTGATTGAGTTTTTTTTTTTTTTAGGGCCCTTGATTGACTGACTATTTTTGGCGGGCTGCTGTTCTAACTATTGGACCCCTTCAGAGGAGCAGTGAGGTACTTGCCAATAGAGTGGTGGCTCCCCATTATAAATTCAAGTGAGTTGCTTATCCTTGTTGCTTTGACAGATGATTGCGAGAAATTTCTCCCTGCTCCATCATCAGTTTGTTACGTATGTTGATAGCACTGAGGACATAGAAGAGTCATCTGCCGAGGGGATGTGTGATGCGGAGAGCTACGCGAAGGCCAATCCAATGTTGATCCAGGACCCGGTGCTAGGAACAACGAGAAAAGTCTGGCGATTATCTGATGAAGCAACCAGGATCACCAGAAAACTTGCATTGATGCTGAGGAGCCACCACTCAGTTGCAAGTACCTCACTGCTCCTCTGCAGGTATCCAATATCTGGATCAGCAGTGCTGGGAGTGTGAACCTAAGGGGGGTACGTTTCACTGGTAAACGCTTTAGCATTCAGCGTGTTCGAGATGACTACAGGCACCTGTCCAGTGTTCTGCAGGGGTTGATTCGTGTCTCAGGTGGGTATATCACCAAATTGCCTCCGGACTACAAGGAATTCCTCACGCTCTTGGAGAGTGACAACCTTACAATGAAAGATGAATTCTTGATTGTAAACAATCCTGCACTGCTGCCCATGTCAAACCGGTAAGTTTTCCATTTACGGTTTATTGTCACTATGGTCACCGACTCATTTTGTTATTTGTGTTCGCAGCACTGAGGTCTTCCTGATGCTGCTAGTAAAAATGCACGTGCGTCACGCACGTGTCCGTCTAAATGACATCACTTGGCAGGATTTTATCATACTCAGAAAATAATATGATGTACCGTGTACGTATCATAAAAAATACAGACTTCTGACACATCATTGCATTTAAGTACCTTAACGACATTAACACGACAAGCTCAAGAATATGACAAAACAACAACATTGTTTTTGAAATTAAAGACGTTAATTGACTTTGAGACATAAAAGACATGACACAATGCATAGTTCTTATTCGTTGTCGGTAACGATAGCGACCATATTTATTTGAGAGTCTTCATTTTCATGCAACCTCAAAGCACATTCATATCTTTCAGGCGGTCACGGCCAAGCTGACGTGCAAGCTGAGGCGCATTTGTTAGATGCGTTTGAAACCCTACAATTTAAGAAGAAAAAAGTCAACGCCAATTCAGTTGTAGGTTACAAAAATGAAATGGACCAGAACACAATGTTGCTATATTTACCTCTCATTGCCTCAGCTTCTGGCCTGTCGGGTTCAAAACTAATTTTGCTATATCGAGTAGTGACAAGAACACCTGCATTTAAATTAAATTTGAGTCTATGAGAGGCATTTTCGCATGGTGAGAAAATATTGTATTCATTTCAAAATATGTGTTCATTCGATACCTTTTCTTGTGTTTATTTTTACATGGAGTGCAACAATGGTGTTAAAATATTGTACCGCAGGTCGCCATTCTCCAGCGTGGCGCAAAATATGTGGACTGCGGACATGGATGACGAGAATCTACATACTGTGCATCAAATAATCACATTATATTTAACGAGAAAGGCGTGCATGTATTTTAAACAATTGCATACACAACATACCACGTGTTCATTATGACGACATGCCTGCTTGGTCATCTCCAGGTGTGTTTTGTGTCATGGACATCAGATATACAGACAACAACGCCAATAACATCTGTAGGAAGAGTTACGACATATGTTAGAGAAGCAATAACCAGTTTTATTACTAAACTAACACAGGTGGTAAGCATACCAGTTAAGTTTTTATCTGCCCCAAAATGCTTGACTTGATGAAATGTGCTGAATATTCGTGGGAACACAGGATATGCAATCGGTCTTCTAGAGTTAGAAACCCTGCTTTCAGAAGTAATGCTTGCAAAGAATTCGGCGCCATATACATGAAACACATTGAGAAAGTTTAAATCATATCTGTATCCAACAACGACATCAATGAAATCATATGGATATCCTTCAACGATTGTTGGAGCCAGATCCAAACAAGTCCTGCCAAATGCCAATGCCTCCATCCTACTTCCCTGCAACAAAAAACCCATCCCACATTATATTTGACGTCACTAACCTCTATGCATCGAAAGAGGTGATGCAAATAATTGTACAGTAAAATATCTAATGCACCTAAATTGAGTTGATATTACCTCCTCATCAACCAATATAAATCTTATGTAATTTCCATCCTTGTGCAAGCGTACTTTTGCTTTAAAGTAGACCTTTGCACTGAAATTACATCTGCTGGTAATAAGATCCAAGTTAATATCACGGAAGCGTATCATTCTGCAAAGGAGAAACACGTGGACGTGAGCACCGGTGTGCAGGGTTCATCAACGAGCAAAAATTACATAAGTTATAGCATAACACATTGTGATATATTTGACTACATTTTCTTTGTGCATAAATTTCAATATGATATCTATGAGCAATGAGAGAGCAAGTCAACATTAAGCAATTTTGAGCTAGGTACAGTAATATCTGGGCAATAGAATTTCAAAATTGACACGGTAATATTCACATTCAGTTCCCACAAAAGTTATAGTCTCTGAAACTTCATATTTTGAGCTAGGTACACTAATATCTGAGCAAGTCTAACTTTGATGCATATACACATGACTGCACAAAATGAGATGAGTAATAATTGTTCGAAATGGCAAGGTTTCTTGTTAGCAGGAAAAATGTAGCTATACATTATTTAACTTAATATCTGGTAACAATGGATTTTTCCCCCTAAATAACACAACCACATGGATGGCAGTGCCTTAGCCTACATAAACTGAATAATATACGGACAAAAATTGAATTTTTCGACATCAACATACACAGATTGACAACTTAATTTGCATTTATTTTAAGCTAGATAAAAATATGGGGTAGTCAATAACGGATGGTTTTCTTCCACCACAACAGGTTCATCCATCTCGTCCCCTTCTTGCACCCTGTCATCCGCCATTGCTACATTATTTAGAAAGGAGACCGGTTGGAGCAAGTAAAATCGCATATTGTAAAAAACAATGTATAGGTTTCAAGCATTTAACGTTGATGAATCACATCGCACCTGGTTTGGCCTTAGAGGAAGATGGCACAGGGTCGATCCTGAAGATCAGAGAAGGATCAGGACGTGGAAGTATATATAGCCACCTCGAGGCAAATCTTGACGAAAGTTAATTAGAGAAAAGTTGCGCATACCTGTATCTTCTTCTCCCTTGTCCTTTGGTTTGAAGAGACGTGGTGTGGAAGAAAAAAAATCAACATGAGCAGACATATATATAGGCAAAGATTGTCTGGGAAAGAATTTTGAACGCCTTATATATGGTACTCAATCAAAAATGTCGCTCCAATAATGGGCAGACGTCCAAAATTATAATTAATCCATATATAACGCAGTGATAGATTGGCACGTTCGTTTTCTATATATGGAATCAGGCACAAATGTCTATCCGTGATATTTATCGGAAGAAACACCTGCAAAGATGCGAACATTGTAGTATGAAGCATGAAAAAAAAAAAAGCACTGCGTGCACATATGTAAAAAGACTTGCATATACATAATTACCATATCAGATTTCTAGTAGCTTTTTATTCTCTTGTTAAGAAAAGTTCTCTTTCTGCTGTTTGCATCTGGATACATCTGTTCCATTTTAACCTTTTCATCTCCATCATACTGCCCTGAGTACTGCCACCTTTCCAAAGGAGGTCTCCAGGACAACAGAGCCACCTTTCCTTTGTCTGAGGTGCTGTACTGCCCTGAGTAATGTTATATATGCATTTACTACCTACACAAAAAGAAAAATGATTGCAGCGTTAGGAGTCATCGGGTTTTTAAGATATGCACACAAATAAATAAAAATTAGGTATATAGCACCTCGCAATTTAGATATCCTTGTTTTCCGATGGAAGAGACATTCCATGTGCCTCCGTTTAACAATCGCGGTTCTATCAGCGAATTCAACAAGTACCAAATCCTCCGGCATTTCCTTTACCGGATTGACAACTTCATCGTCGGCAGGCGTACAAATATAATCTACGTTGAAATTAAACAAGATGCAAAAACGATGAGGAAGAGTTTTTTTTTGCAAATTAAGCATAGACCCCTGCAGATTGAACCACAGTTTCAGCGTCCTTTTCGGTTTGGCATGAATTGGCCATTCTTTGGCAGATGTGTCACCATCCATGGACTCCATTTGCTGATGGACAAAGGGTACGTAGTATCAGATCATTTTTTACGCTATCAAACAAGCTCCGTATCTGATCTAGACGAACAAATTGTAAACAACTTATTATGACGTTACCTTTGACGTGGAAGAGGCAGCCGTCGAACGAAAGGAGTACTCGACGGCCGTGGACGTAACGCGCGGAGAGCTCGATCAAAGACTGCTGTACGAAGAGTAGGCGTTGCGATAGGCAGCTAGGGCAAACTTGATGGCTGCAATTGTGAGATATGCTTGCTCGACGGGCTAATTGAGATAAATTTGGAAGGGTGATGGTCCAATCAAGACGTACACATCAGAAAACTCGCAGGTAATCAGGCATTTAATCTCCGAGAATGCATTCCCTGGATGGGGTACAGCAGTTACTAAAAATGACTCAACTTTCCTTAACCATTGTGCCACCAAATGTACAATACCATAACCATATGGATTTTATTTCCCATGCTCGGAATTTTTTTTCCATGGTGGGAGACGCCAACATTGATGGCTGCAAAAAATAAATATAATTTGATACAAATAAAGTCACATTTTTTATATTGGTCTACATAAATGTTCGTACTATTTTTTTTGGCAATTTTTATTATTAGAAAAGGAGAGAAAGACGCATGATTAATCTCTGGATTGGAAACAGAATTAATGACACCCAACAATTAGGGAAACAACGGAGATATCACAGGTAGTTTATTTGGAAACCTAATCAAATTTCAATGTTCGGCAAGTCTCATCTAAAGTGGGCAAAATACTGCGTCTGCATATGTATATCACGACAAGTATCAACCAAATGGAAAATTTCCATACATATCTCAGCCAGATATTCATTGCCAAAAATCGTAGACAAGTGATTCCATAAACCAGGAGAAAAAAAATTGTTGGCAAAGGTAATGTCGCTAAGCAAATTAAATTACAGTGTCCAACGCCTCACGGTTTTGCAAGGGAAACAATGCTGTCGTCATCAATGGACAACAACGTGATTTTCGGAAGGTGATCGGGTCGTGGCCTGATCTCGGCAGTGGGTGCAGGGGTGGGTACAGTTTTTCTTAGGTGTGGTTAGCGTGAGGAGGCGGGGATGAAACGTGTGTTAATTGTGTCATCGGTGACAATCCGGTGACAATCTGGTGACTCGGTGGGCCCATATTTTTGATCTAGCGGCTGTGATTAGAGGGTGGGATTCGAATCATTGGTTGATATACAGGTGGGTAACATCTAGCAGGGTAAAACCGATTTTCCTCGCAACTGGTTCTTTAAGGGTTTAGATATGATCGAATTTGTACATATCTTGGTCGTAACAAAGCCGGCAAAGCAAAGAAGGAGAGGATACTCTCTAAACTCCCCTACAAGAACGACTGGTTGGATACTGCCACTGCAAATACGCAAATCAATCAGTGGGTTATCAATGTCCAAAAACAATACAAAAGGACCCAACTCGATCAGCTGCGGCTCAGCAGAAATGTGAGAAGCCACTTGCATCAGTACAACGCTGACAAAATTGAGGAAATCATGTATTGTGAATGGCCAGAGCTGCTCATGGACATGGTGAAGATGCTACACATGGAAGGTGAGCTCCAAGGCACTGACATTCAAAACAAGTTTGGCTAGTCGTCCTACTGATAAACAGGTGTATATATCCTGCATTTCGTGCTGTTGTTAATCTACTGTGCTTATGTCAGATGCTAGTAATTTTCTTAAGTTCTCTCATTCTGAAGGTAAAGATGGATGAGCGTTACAAAACAATGCCGTAAAACGTCTATTGTCCGGTTGTAATGGAATTGAGTGGTGCTAAAACTCTAATTCTCCATATCCCCATTTATAGCGTTGGATATGGATATTTTGATCATCAGTGCCATTCAATTTTGCACCAAGGTGTGTGTGCCAGTTAAATAAGTTATGAGATAATTGTGTAAAAAACAAATTTCTAGTAGCTTGGATTTTTTATTTTTCTTGTCACTAATGTGCACTGAGCTGCTAGCTCCATGCCCGACACTTGCATCAGTGCCTAATTAAGGAATATGCATTAATATTCCAGCCTTTGTATCGATCGATACATATAGCTGGTCATTATTACAGAGTCTGCAACAACCATGAAGCAACGAGATAGAAATAAAACAAAAGGTTTGCACATCATCCAGTGATGTGGTAGAAGTCTATTACTAAATTGCCAGTCATTTAATGTGAAGATCTCCATGACAATCGTCTCAAGCACACAGCAACCCCAAGTAATTCGGGGTCTGTCTTCCTCCTTTTGCAAGATTGCCCAGGACCGGATCCAATGCGTCCCGCTGAACATTACCTGCATAGAAGTAGAAACTCGTATATAACCATTCATTGATCATTTGTACTAAGCCAAATAGCCTAACAAACAGCAGAAGCCCCTACCAAAGCCTGGTACTTTTGTTTCCTACCTACCCTGTATAACTATTCATTGAACATATGTTCAAAATTTAATGGATGAGATAAATTGAAGTCAAACTGTACTAATCTCCATATGAACATAGCATTTTGGCAATCAAAGAAGAGATGTTGTATCGATTCATCTAGATTACAAAAACAACATTTCCCACTTCCTTTCCCTCGCCTCTTTGCTAAATTGTCTTTGGTTTAATCAAATACCACATGAAGATTTTGATCTTAAGTTGTATTTTTAACTTCCAGATAATGTGGTTGCGAGGTACAACATTGGTTGCAGCTACCGCCCTATACATAGAGCGAACTGTAAACGTACCATGTTGCTCCAATGACCATTTGTATGAATCTTTTTGATCTGTCAAGTGGACACTCATGACTCTAGTAACCAGATGGTACCAGTCGGTCAAGGTGTTTCCAACTAAAGACCTTCTAAATGAAACATTCAAGAGAGTGGATCGCAAAACCATGCTTACAGTAGCACTTTTCTTTCTGACAATATTATCTTGTGTCAATTGATTTTTGTTAAATTAAAATTTCGATTGGACATCCAACTAAACGTGAACTATTTAGATACGTGTCCCATGGAATAACTTATAATCTGTTGTACACGATGGAGTAGGACGCTTTAAGATACACGATTTGTTTGAGTAAACTTTTATAAATGCTTTCAAAAAAATATCATGAAATTATTTCTCCAAATGAAACAGATGAATATAAAGCTCTTAACTACACTCTACATGCAAATTATTCCCTCACGAAATCTGGTTGATATGTCAAACCTCCTGGACCAATAGTTGTTTTCAAGACAAGAGCATCACATGTTTAAAAAAATGCTCGCCATCGCCATACACAAGAACATAGCCTGAAATACCTATATATATAAGTTTATGAATTACGCATTACTGCCAGAAATAATGGTGATAGAAAAAATAATGTTTATAATGCAATAATAAATTAATGAGACATCTAATATAAAATACTAAGTTATACTAACCTTCTCGGTCCATCCTTTATTTTTTTTCTTGTAATGGCAATGATGGGTAATTCTCGCTTCTTTTTTCTCTGATTAATGCAGTAAATTTTAGTTATTGAGGGCAAACGTGTGGCTTCTTTTGTTGGCCAAGGGTATGCTTGGTTCTCAGCCTCCAGTAGCCACGCCACCGCCACAACCGTGGCGCCGAAAAACACCGCCACAGCCGCCACACTTTACCACAACAAAGCGACAAGCTTTATTGCTCACGAAACTGTTGTGGCCGCCAAAGTCTTGCTGCAACCAAGCACTGGCCGCAGACGCCAAACTTTACATGTGGCGAAGTCTGGTGTGCAACCAAGCACGCCCCAAATAGTAACATAGTGACATAATCCTTTACATGTCATCAAAAACATTATTATGGCATGGAAGGAAAAAAAGTTTAAAGTCATTGGCATGGAAGGGATAACGAAGTTTTCGATGGCACAAAATGAATAGAGGAAGTTTTCGATGATATAAGGGGCAATTGCGTTTCTACCATCACTTTGTTGTGCCATTGTGATTTTACCCCCGAATCTGCGATTTTGTGTTTTTACCATCACTTTTTTGAACTGAGCAAAGATTCTACCATCACTCTGTTACCAGCCATTTAACGGTGTTAAGTGGTGAAGGAAAAGACTAAATTGCCCTTTTGTGATTTTACCATCACTTTTGACATGAACTCATATACAACAGAATTTGACAAAATTTGGACAGATTTGGATCTATTTCCATGAAATTTAAATTTGGACAAATTTGGACAGATTTGGACAGAAATTTGACACAATTTTGACAGCATTTCACCATAATGACACATGCCCAACACATATTTTGACAAAGAACAACATAGGATAGATATTATAGGTCCACATCCACACATCCATAACATGTCTAATAACACATGTCCACATCCATAATACTCCTAGAACAACACATGTCCAGATTAAGATAGACTAACTATTACATGTCCATAATCATCCACGACCAACAAAAGCACCATTACAAGGCAACCAAATAATGCAACATGTCACAGCCCAAAATATGCAGCTAGCCTCCCTCCCGTTCCTTGTCTTCCTCTTCCCCTTCCCCTCCCTTCCCCTTCCTGTTGGTGGCGCTTCTCCCATGTCACTAGCACTAACACTTGCATCCCCATTTATGAAATGAATAAGAAATGGAGTTAGTAAACAACAAAAATCTGTAATGCTTAAAATGGCAAAATTAGTGGCTGGTCGCATTGGTGTTGGGTAAGAAATCACTCACATTGGTGGCTGGTCAGAATTTGGTTCATTGCTGCTCTGCCCTGTTTCATTTTCTTGAGAGGCTCTCATCTTCTTTTGGCTAGCTGTGAGACCACCTTGGCAATACTTGGCTGTATGCCCTCTTAGACCACATTCAGTGCATTTCCTCTTCTTAGTGGTGGTTTCATCAGATGCCTTAATCCTAGCTACCCTTGGCCTCCCAGGTTTTCTTCTCAATTTAGGCTTCTTGATTTTGAAGCCCAAATCAAGACGTGGCCACTGAAGTTTTGATGTCATTGGCTTGAAAGTTTGTGCGTATGCCTTTCTAAACCTCTCAACTGAGTAATATTCATGAACAAAGTCCTCCATATTTATCTCTCTAGTGAGCTTTGCAATGAAGGCTAAAGCATGGCTGCATGGTTTTCCACTTACTTGCCAAGCTCTGCAACTACATGTCTTTTCCACCAAATCAACAGCATGGCTGAAACCTGAAACTGAAACTTCAGCTGTAAGAGCTCCACATGGTAATACCTCATGGTCCTTTATTTCCTTACTTCTAGCATTGAGAGCCTGAATAATCTTTGGAATTATTTTTCCATGCATCTTAGCACCAATCTTTCTTCTTACATCAAACTTGATGATGATCATCTGCCTTATCCTCTCACATAAGTCTACAATTTGCTTGTCCTTCTCCTTTGACACCCAGCTATTGAAACTCTCAGAGAGGTTATTGTTGATGTAATCAACCTTAGATAGTTCTGAAAATTTGCTTCTGCTCCACGCATAAGGATGATTGTGATCAACCCAATCCATTGCATCAGGACTCTTATCAGCTATCCTGGCAATGTGATAGTTGTACTTCTCAATGATGCAAGTCTTGGCTGCTGCCCACATGTGTTGAGCAAAAAATTGTCCTTTGTGGTTCTTCTTCATGTTCTTCCACAAATGTCTCATGCATTCTCTATGCTCTACTCCTGGATAAACCTCATCTACAGCCCCTTCTATTCCTTTGCCCGCATCAGTGCTAAGCACCAAACCTGTATGTGACATGGAACAAAAGAGAGTTATGTTAGTTTCCATTGCTGCTGAAATGAAAGTATAGGAAATTGAAACAAAAGTGGTCATTCACAAACCTGTAGGAGTACCAATTGCTTTCTTTAAGTTCTCCACAAACCAAGACCAACTTTCTTTGGATTCTGTCTCAATCACGCCAAAAGCCACCGGATATAGCCAATTATGTCCATCTATTGCAACAGCAAATGCTAGCTGCCCTCTTGACCTTCCTCTCAAGTGAGTAGAGTCCATGGCAATGTATGGCCTACACCCTTCCAGAAAACCATCAATGCATGGTTTGAGTGCATCAAAAAACCTCCTGAAACACTTGTCACCTTTGTGCTCTTCGAGGTCTAACTCAACAATACTACCAGGCATAGCTTTGAGCAACTCAGCCTAATAAGTAGGTAGCAGATCATAACTGTCATCCCAAGCCCCATTTAATATGTCAAGTGCTCTATTCTTCCCTCTGAATACCCTGTCATAAGGAACATCCAACTTGAATTTCTTCTTCAGTTCAGCCCGCAATTCTTTTGGTTTCATTGAGGGGTCATCCCGCAATAACTCCAACGACCTATCAGCCACCCATTTATTGGAAACCATTGTGGCGCCACAATGGTTCATAGAGCCACAAATATGCTTTGGTCTGCTGATCTTAACCTGCAACAAAGAGATAATTTGTTAGCATTTAGATCTGAACTTACTTTACAAAAAAATGTACAAGTCAGAAAACAAAACTGAAAATACCTTGCAGCCAATATACTTGGTGCTAGTAGATGCATAGAACCTCCACTTGCAGCCCTCTTCCCATGCCTTGCATTTAGCAGTAAATCTATGCTGATCTTTGTTTACAGTATGAATGGCATGATCATTCAACACACAATATTGAAGCACCGCTGATTTGCACTCATCCGTGTCTGAGAATACCGCATCCACATCAATACATGGATTATCAACATCATATGATAAGGGAGGAATGTCATCCAAGTCATCATCATCAACTATTTCAATGTCAGGATCATATTTGGCATTAGAGTCAGAAGATGCAGCTAGGTCGGTGTCATAGCTGCTGTCACTTAATGCAACAAGTGACTCGGTGTCAGAGTACATTCCCTCCTCATCAACTCCTACTGCCTCACCATCATCTCCACTCTTTGTTTTCAGCTTTTTGCCTTTCTTATTTGAGGATTTCTCATTTGTGGCTTTGGTTTTGTCACTCTCATCTGTGGATGTGGTTGTGAGTGTGGGTATCTCCCTCTCATTCCTCACTGAAGGGTGGCATCTACATTTTGTGGGTGAAAACTGCAAAGGACCCTCAAAGTCATTTATCTGGGCATACACATACACCACTCCCTTGTCTATGTTCTGTTGAAACCACTCGAAAAGATGTTCATCAGTTTTAATCTCAAGCGGATGATCGTCAAGAGAGTGATTCTCCAATGACCGCCACAAAGAAATGTATTGCTTAGATCCCCACATATAGTGCTCAGCAACAAAATTAACTAGCTGCAGTATTCCATAGCGATGCACAGCGACATTTTGCGGCGGCAATTTTTTACCCTGCAGATATCTCTTTGGAGCACCATCTGGCAGGCTAAAATATGACCCAACTCTAACACGCAGTTTCAAATATATCTCACTCTCCCTACAGATCAATGAGAATCACAGCAATTAAGCGTACGCACTACTGCACTGTCCATTCTAACAAGTGAATCCATTCAATTTCACAGACAGGAAGCATCTTACCCAATGACTGCAGACTCACTCGCCTCCATGCCCGGGCGCCAGCGTCGCGGCCCCGCGCCGCACGCCGGGCCTGCGTCGCGCGCACGTCCTCGCCTGGCCCGCGCCGCGCCCGTCGAGCCGCTTCCAGCCGCCGCGCCCGCCGAGCCGCTTCCAGCCGCCGCGTCGCCCCGCTTCGCCTGGCCCGCGCCGTACCCGCGGAGCCGCGTACAGCCGCCGCCTCGCCTTGCCTGCGTCACCTGGCCCACGCCGCGCCCGCCGAGCCGCGTCCAGCGCCGCCGTCGCGAAGCCTAGCTAGGGTTAGGTTTGATGTTCGCGTTCGCGTGGAGGAAGGAAGGCAGCCAGAGACCGATTCGCGTGGTGAAGGTGAGATGAGGATGATTTGGATTAGGGGTATTTTGGTCCATCTGTGTTTTTTTCTCTTTTTTTTAATTGATGAATTTCTTTCGTCTCACGGTGAAGTGAAACCAATGGTAAATGGCAGATTCAATTTGAAAAAGTGATGGTAAAAACGCAAAAACGCAGATTCGGGGTTAAAAATGCAATTGGTCCTCAGAATGATGGTAAAAACGCAATTTCTCCATGATATAAAAGAGATTATCTCTAAGATAATTGGATATGTATCTTGGAATGTCTGAATTCCACGCGTATGCAACTACCAGCAAATTCTGTGATACACTTTGCTCCAACTTTCACATCATCTTTTCGAATGATGAGACATAAATAAAGGAGATATGATTTTGTCGTATTATGAGGTATCTGAAGTCCTTGGACAAAATGTTACATCATCCAGGAAAACACTGGTTAAAGGTAAGGGACTGCTTTCAAAAAGCTTTTCCAACTGATGTGCCTTAAAATCATTCGTACATTTGGTGCACCTAATGATATCAAGTTGCTTTAATCCGTCCCGGAGTTTAACAGAGTTAAGGCTAGTTCTACACTACTAAGTAGGATTATGTTAGACTTAATCTCGATGTTTGTGTTGTTTTATCATGGAATCGTGTCTAGAAATTGGTCAGTTAGCTATCGTGTGCAAACATGCTCAGCTGGTCAGGTTCCTTGCAGTGGAACCAATCCATCTAGATTTAAGTCAAAAAGGCACGGGTGTTGGTTACAACGATTTAATTTTTCAGTAATATGTGACAACGAGATGTCTACAATGACTTTTCGAATCTTAAAATCAGCCGACTCAATCTCTTGTTGGCACTCATAAGGATAAAGGGTACCAACTCGTATTCATAGAAAGAGTACTCGGATGCATATGTGAGTGTCTACTTTTTTTATAAAAGAAAATGACGATAGGCTTTGTGCGGACGTTTGGCCGAGTCGTGCGGCGAGAGCTTTGGAGTCAGCCATGTGCACGTACGGGTTCGGAGGATTGGCGGGCGGGCCAAAATCTGGCTCAGTTCACTTTGTTTTTAAGGTTGCGAAAAGATTAGGAGCACTTTTGAGGATCTGTTAGAGGATTTTTTTTTTAATTTCAGATTTTAAATTTAGCTTTTGAGATTGAACTTTACGTACTTTTTGGAGATGGTCTTAGTCCCGTAAGGGATAACCCTTGTGAATATAAAAATAAACTAGCACCAGGAGCTTGACCCTAGTGGACGTTAGTGCCTTACCTCCACCAATTCGATTGTATTAATTTTCAACAGTATTAACTGCGACAAAATCTCACAAGAGATGAGATAAAATCAGATATCTCTCTCTTAGCAAATATCTCTATTTTATCAACCAAACATACCGTGTGGTGTACAAATTGTCTGTCCTTCATAAGCATCCTTCTAAATCCAGTTGTTCTTCTTTGAGGGAAGTAATCCATAACAAAAAAAAAAAAAAAATCAGGATCCTCACTTTCATGGATCTGATAAAATTCATCCATTTTATTAAGTGGGAGAATCATCTTGTTAGTCTTTCATGCACATACAACAGGAACAAACTGTTGCCTGATGGAAGGCACACTGAGACGGAACGGTCGGTCATCTCAAGTCAATTTTCCTCTGCTCTGCCATCATCAAACAGGACAATCCACCCTCGAAGTCTAGTCACCAACCTTTTTCTTCTCCAATCCAAACCACTTGTCATGGTTGCATCTTGCAAATCGGGCCGGGTCCCACCACCCCGGCTTTCTCACCTCTGGCAGTCTCAAAGTAGCACTAGCTTAAGCTCTAGCCATCAGAAGTAAAGTGACGCCGCAACAGCAGATAGTGACCAAAGAAGGCGTTGCTACATGTTGAATTGTTGCTGTTTTGCTAACGAGTGTATACCTTCTTTTCATTTGATTGCTCTCTCTCTCTCTCCCCCCTCTCTCCCTCCCCGTGTTCAGCCTATTCGGCAGGCTGCTTTGCAGCCGGCTGCAGCAGCGGTTATAGTGTTTGTAGTTATTTTTTCAGCATCCGTTACAGTGTTTTATTCTATTTTTATCAGCAACAGCTACAGTAAACAACCGCAGCGCAGCCTGCTGAACAGGCCGGTTTATTTTTACATTTATTTGGTAATCTTTCTTCGATCTTTGACAGGAATTTTATAATCTTGTACTACAAAGCAAACCATACATACAGCGCGTTCGGTTCGCTGGCTGGCTGGTTGGGCTGGCTGAATCCCTCTCATGAGTTACTGTAGCGCTGGCTGTTGCTACAGTAACCGATGAGAAAGATTCCTGCCAACGCTGGCTGCTACCAGCAAGCCGAACAGGCTCATAGCAATAATATAGAAATCATGAGCCTCATCGAAGTGCAGATAATTAATATGGTTAATCATTCAGAAGAGTATGGGTACCAAAGGGAAAAGATGACGATGGCAATATAACCCTTAATGCAATATGTGTCGTCAAACACTTAGGAGTCACTCACCACCTTTAGTCCAATGTTCACACATGTGTCACTGATAGTTTGCAAATACGGGATTAGGGGTATTTATAATGTCATGTAGAAAACTATTGCAAAATAGTACGTATTCTAATAAAGTAATAACCGACTAGATCAGCCATCGAGGGCCACAGTATAACAATGGTGGCTAAATATAGCCATGGACCACAATGTGCTAAAGAGGGCCATAAGAACTTTGGCCATCCTAGTGTTGTGGGACACTTAGAAAGGAAGTAATGTAAGGTTTTCCGACACCAAGAGCCACCAATCACCCTGCTTTTGCAACAAAAGAAAAAGAAAAGAAAAGGATCAAGCTAGGAATAGGCTAGATCCTGGCCAGGCACGAGTCCCATGTGAAACTTTAACGATGTGATTTCCTTTTTCTCATGCCCTTCAAGGGATGATTGGTGTATTTCTTTTTATTAATGAAATTTGTACAATCTCCTATCAGTTTATTAAGAAAAAAATTGTGTAATGCCAGTGATGTGTGCCCTCAATATCCACCTAGACGGTTAAATTGAACGTTAAGAGGCAAGTGGAATATGAAATCTTATATCATCTCTAAGAATTTCTAAAAATTTGACCTCCAATAACATTAGATTTGGACATGCTAAAAGTTACCAGGATAAAAGTCCCCCTCATCCAACACTAACAAAAAACTCAATATCTTTAAATTCTTCCATGTCATTAAAGTAGGACTCGATCGGCCTTCATCCCCTCCACTTCTTCGGCCACTAATATAGAAATGCACATAATAATGGTGTGTAGCGGACACAGCGCCCTCAATCTTGCTCAGCTCACTCTTTTTTTTTTTGGGGGGGGGGGGGGGGGGGGTGTTGGTTGGTAAAGGATAAGGAGCTTTTGAGAATGTATTTTAGGTTTTTTTTTTTGGAGATGCCCTTAGCCCGAAAAGTGACAATCCTTGAAGAAGAAGAAGAATGATAATGATGATAAAAACTAGCATCAGGAGCTTGGCACCCGAGGTAGAAAGTTACCTCCACCAATACCATTACACTAATTTTTAACCGTATTTACAGTACAAAATCTTGCAAGAGAGGAGATAAAATCAGATATCTCTGTCTCAGCAAATGCCTCTATTTTATTAACCACGCCAAAATAGAATGAGGTACACCTTCTTACACAAAATTATTTCACAATACCATACTTATGTACTTTTATACCAATAACGCATAGAAAAAAGTTACTGGTGATAATTTTTTGCATCCGTGATACTTATGTATTTTGAGGTCCTGTAGAAAACAAACTGATTTCGTTAAATTCTTGGAAAAGTTGATTCGAAACATGCTGCCTTCCCAACAGAATCTGAATGATCAGCGCAAGTCAAGTTCTGCATCTGATGCTGGGTCTCTCCTTTTCTTCGCTTTCCGTAGGCCGGGTCCCGTCACAATTTTCGTTCACCCTTCCCTTCAGCTCAGCTTTTATAGCTCGGTGGCAGACATGTGTAGATGAAGGCAAGCAAAGGCAGAGTAGACATAGTCAGAAAGTAACCAAAGAAGGGGAGAGGTTGAAGAAGGTAGGGGGAAGGTAGCTAGGGAGGATCCATGGGAAACATCCTCAGGCTCTTCAAGAGGAGAGAAGAAGACGACGACGACTACATCCCAGTCTATAGGCCTCAAAAACAGCCGCAATACCACAGTGATGATCAGTCTGCAGCCACTCCTCACCCTTGGCCACGGCCTCATCAACAGGCCCTAGGTCCCCAGCATGGCATCACATCGTCCACTGCCCTGGCTCGAGACCCCGTTAACTTGGTAACAAATACAGTGTTCTTCCTTCTTTTTTTCTTCCCCTGTACAGATACAGTGTGCTTCTGCTTGTTTAATTAGATGCTGCAGACTGCAGCTGTTGATAGTCTTACTTCCACATATCGTGATTTAACTAGAGCTCCGCAAACCAAAAGTGATATTATTTATTAAAATGAGATCTGAGATCTCAGGATTAAAAGGTATGATTTTTATATTAATCCATGCATGTTAATAATAACGGAAACAAATTGTGTAGATCGCCTTACGTGTGCATGTCAATTTAAGCTGTAAATATTACGAATCTGTGCCTTTTCACCTTCCCATGACAAAAGATTTTCTTTTCTTTTTAAAAAAAATGGCGAGAGATTCTTTCTCGAAAAAAGAAACTCATGAAGATAAAAACTCTCTACGCTAGTCAAATTTTTCCATGGTGAAATTTGGTTGCGTACTCTTTCAAACCTCCTGGACCAGTCCATTTTTACTGAGACTAAAGCAATTTGGATAGTCATATATTTCGCTTGAACGTTTTTTGTTTCATGTGCGTAACTCCATATTTTCGGCAGGCCGCTGGATCAAATACGGGAAATCTGCAAAGGAGCAGTGAGGTAGTATGTGCGAACGGAGTGCTGGCTCCTCGGTGTCGATGCAAGTGAGCTACTGATCCATGTTGGTTCGTCCGATAATTGGCAGTTTCTATTTTCTGTGTGGCGACAGCAAGACTCATTTTGTTACCCATTTTGTTGATAGCACTGAGGACATCGACGAGTCATCAGCCAAGGGGCTTTGTGACGCGGTGAGCTACGCCAAGGCCAACGCAATGCTGATCCAGGTCCCGGTGTTAGGAACAACGAAACAATTCTGGCGATTATCTGACAAAGCAACTAGGATCAGCAGGAAACTTGCATTGATACTGGAGAGCCACCACTCAGTTTGCAAGTACCTTGCTGCTCCTCTTCAGGTGTCTAATGTTTGGATCAGCAGTATTGGAAGCGTCAAGCTGAGGGGCGTCAGTTTCACTGGTAAACACTTTGACATCGAGCGTGTGCGAGATGACTATAAGCACCTCTCCGTGGTCCTGCTGGTGTTGATTCGTATCTCCGGTGCGGAAATCACCAAATTGCCTCCGGACTACAGGGAATTCATCATGCTCTTGAGGAGGGACACTCTTGCAATGAAAGATGAATTCTTGATTGTAAACAATTCTGCACTGCTGCCCATGAAAAACCGGTAATCTTTTTATTCAGATTTATTGCTCTTTGTGGTCACAAACTCATTTTTGCTAGTATGCAGCACTGAGGTCTTCCTGATGCTACACGACAAAATCGTCAAATACCTTGGTCGCACGAGAGCCGGCCAAGCAAAGAAGAAAAAGATAATCTCTAAGCTTCCCTATGAGAAGGACTGGCTGGATACTGCCACTGCAAACACGCAAATCAACCAGTGGGTTGTCAATGTCCAAAACCAATACGAAAGGACTCAGTACGATCTGTTGCGGCTCAATAGAAATGTGAGAAGCCACATGCATGACTATGACGACGACGACATTGAGGAAATATTGTATTGTGAATGGCCCGAGCTGCTCATGGACATGGTGAAGATGTTACATGAAGAAGGTGAGCTCGAAGGCACTGACATTCAAAACAAGTTCGGCTAGTTGTTCTGCTGCCAAATATCCTGCATTTCCTGTGGTTGTTAAGCTACTGTTCCTATGTAATACGCTAGTTGCTTTCTACAGTTCTCTCAGTCTGAAGGTAAAGCTGGATCAGCTAAATAAATCTATGCCGTAAAACACTTCTTGTCCAGTTGCAGTGGAACTAATTAAGTGACGCTAAATTCTGCATATCCCCATTTGCAGCGTGAATATGTCGAAATACTTTTGTAAAGCGGAGAGTGCCCGGAGTTGGGCGTGCTGGACGACATGCTCGCCTCCGCGGAGTTCGCCTAGCTTCAAGGTCTCCATCCTCGTTATCTAGCAGCAGCCAGCCAAAAACACCGGCAGCAACGATTAGTCAGTCTCAATAGGAAGTTCATACTCGGAACCGATCAAATTTTTAACTGTAATCAGTGATCAGCTAGGAACTACTCAGCATTCTGAAAGCAGAGCAGTATGGCATGGTGTTAATACAAAGATACGCAACTTTTCTGCATATTTGAGAGAGAAAAAAAAAGAGCAGTATTGCATTTCTCGTCAATCAGCTCTATTTTAGTTGGCGCCAAAATAGTGGCACCTGCTTGTTTCTCACAGGCTGAACTGCTTCTATGCCCTCTTTCTTTTCTACTTTTTTAGAACTTAGGATTCAGACCATATTGGCTTCTTAGATCACAGAGGGTTTGCAAAACCGGGATAAACTGGTCCAGTAACCAAAAAAACTAGACTTACCGGTCCGGTTACTAAAATCGGTCGTTTTCCTCTCAAAACCGAAGCTATGCACTATAGCAAAATCGAAAACCAATCAGTTTTACCGGTTTACCAACTGGTTTTTGGCGGTTTAAAAAATTGCTGTTTTTCCGGTTTTGCAAACTTTGTGTTGTACTCCCTCCGTCTTAAAATATAAGCATTTCTGAGTTTGATCAAATCAAACTGCTTTAACTTTGCCCTTTAATAATAAAAAAATTAATAGCACTTGACTATATATAAATGATGTTGGTAGATTTGTCATGAAAACAAATTTTTTATATTTATTTTTTTACTTTTATAAATATTGTTAGTCAAAATTGATAATGTTTAACAGTCATAAAACTTAGAAATGCTTATATTGTAGGACAGAGATAGTATACGACTTATAGGATCTTATGCTTCATGCTTCCGTTGGACTTTTAAAATCGAAGAGTGCATAATATTGTTACGTTCATCCAAGACATAGCTGTACAACTATGATCTCAGAAATGGTCCCAGTAGTGTTTATTCCCAATAATTTTTTTGATAGGAGAGGCGAAATCAGATATCTCAGTCTTAGCAAATGATTTTTTTATGTTATTCATAAACCAAATAGACAAATACACTTAGTTATAAAAAAAAATATTTTGACAATGGCATGTGTGTAACAATGAAAACTACTATATTTCTGAATGTGTGCAAAATCAATAAGCAAATATCTTGAAACTAATATAGGAACACAAAGCGATATTCAGATATTTTCTGTTAAGAATGCGTAGGAGATCCATATGTCTTCATAAAAGAATGTTTAAGGAGATTTATAAAAAGAAACCACCACAAATAAAAGAAATATACGGAGTAAGTGTTAGGGAAAGCCCGCGTCACGGCCTCTACAACGAGCTCTTCTCGGAAAGACATCAAAGAACCCTTTCCCCGGTCCTTATTTTCGGCAAGCTCTTGCTACCTTCGGACTTAAATTTGAACTAAATTTGTATAAGCTTTTCCTATCTAGACGACAAAGAATTAAAGTTTGGATTCGCAAAAAAAAAGAATTAAATTTGGATTCGCAAAAAAAAAAAGAATTAAAGTTCGAAGGGAGTACATATTTTGGTCTTTGTGTGCACAAATAAAAGAAACCTAAAAATAGAACCGACTCGTGTGAAATTTCTGCAAAATAAATTTATTTGAAAGTTAAAAATCCAACAGGACCTGAATGGTCCGTCAATGCAAGTCAAGCCGCCTGCCACCCTGAATGAAGAAGGTCTACGGATAAGTCTCCTTTTTCTTTCTTCACTTGCAGAAGGTTGGGTCCCCATTGAACATTTCTTTCTTTCACCCTTCACTTGGTTCGCTTTAGCTCGGCAGCCAAACAAGTGCAGAAGAAGGCAAGCAGCAGCAGCAGAGAGCGACCAAGGAAGGCCGGGGAAGCTACAAATCCTCCATGGGAAACGTCCTCAGGTGCTTGGAGGGAGAAGAAGACCGTGCCGGCGGTGATAACTACCCCTACTACCGCCCAACCTCCAGGCCCCACTACCAGCCCCCGCAGTACTACAGTCATGATCAACCTCCAGCCGTTCCTCCTCCTCGGCCTCATCAGCAGGCTCAAGGTCCCCATGGCGTCACGACGGCCACCGCCGGCGTTGACACCCTTGATCAGTACATCCTCAACTTCAAATCCACATCCATGGTATAAGCTACAGTGTTATTCCTTCCTTTACTTTCCCCTTTCTTTCTCTATTCTGTCTTTGCTCGTTCAGACACTGCAGGGACTGCTGCTGTTGATGCTCTTACTTCCAATGGTAGCCATTTAAATTAGTAAAATGTTGAATCCTTGACAACGTATATTTCGAGCTTCTCATTTACAGTGATCAAAGGGTACGATTGAGTAGTAGAATCCGCGCATGATACGGAGATAGGAATAACAGAATGCTTCTGAGCATGCAAATTGTGTAGATGGCCTTATGTTACTTTAGGCTTGAAATATGAAGAACATAAGCCTTTGATCTTCCCGTGGCAAGAGTACCAAAAAAAAAAAACCCTGAAAGAGATCATTTATCGGAAAAAAACTCATGAAGGTCCTTAAAAGCTCCACACTTCTGGAAAATTATTCCGTGATGAAACTCGGTTGCGTTTTACCAAACCTCCTGATCCAGTCTGTTGTCCGTGCAATTTTTACACTTGAACGTGTTCAGCTTCATGTGCTTGATTGAGTACTTTCGTCAGGCTGCTGTTCCAAATATTGGACACCTGAAGAGGAGCAGTGAGGTCCTTTCTGATAGAGCAGTGGCTCCTCGGTATCAATGCAAGTGAGTTGCTGATCCTTGTTGCTTTGTCCGATGATTGCAATTTTTTTCTTCCCTGTTCCATCGATTTTGTTATTTGTGTTGACAGCACCGGGGACATCGACGAGTCATCTGCCGAGGGGCTGTGTGACGCGGAGAGCTACGCCAAGGCTAATCCAATGCTGATCCAGGTCCAGGTGCAAGGAACAACGAAAAAATTCTGGCGATTAACTGATGAAGCAACCAGAATCACCAGAAAACTTGCATTGATACTGAGGAGCCACCACTCAGTTGGCAAGTATCTCACTACTCCTCTGCAGGTCTCCAATATCTGGATCAGCAGTGCTGGGAGTGTGAAGCTAAGGGGAGTCCGTTTCACTGGTAAACGCTTCAGCATTCAGCGTGTGCGAGATGACTACAGGCACCTCTCCAGGGTTCTGCAGTCTTTGTTTCGTGTCTCGGGTGGAGATGTCACCAAACTGCCTCCGGACTATAAGGAATTCCTCGCCCTCTTGGAGAGCGACACCCTTACAATGAAAGATGAATTCTTGATTGTAAACAACTCTGCACTGCTGCCCATGTCAAACCGGTAAGTTTTCCATTGAAGTTTTACTGTCTCTGTGGCCACAGCCTCATTTTCTTATTTGTGTTCGCAGCACTGAGGTCTTCCTGATGCTGTACGACCGAATTGTCATGTACCTCGGTCGTACCAAGGCCGGCAAAGCAAAGAAGAAGAGGATACTCTCTAAGCTCCCCTACAACAACGACTGGTTGGATACTGCCAGTGCAAATACGCAAATCAATCAGTGGGTTGTCAATAAGACCCAAAAACAATACAAAAGGACTCAGCTCGATCAGCTACGGCTCAACAGAAATGTGAGAAGCCACTTGCATCAGTACAACGACGACAACATTGAGGAAATCATGTATTATGAATGGCCAGAGCTGCTCATGGACATGGTGAAGATGTTGCACATGGAAGGTGAACTCCAAGGCACTGACATTCAAAACAAGTTCGGCTAGTTGTCCTGACTCCTGAGTTGGGAAATGCACATTGCTAGTTGACCTACTACATGCAAAATAGATATATTCTGCATTTCCTGCTATTCTTAGTATACTGTCTTCTTCAGCTTGTACATTTTTGGGTGATGGAGTCATGCTACCATGTTCTCTTGCTATCAAAAGAAGCTTAATGTTTATAGTCCATTTTGACTGTCTTAATTTGGTTGATTGTATCTAATGAGCTTGGTTGAACAATTGCTCGCGCAGACATGTTAAATGGGATAAATTTAAAGAAAAAAAGCTTTGACATGAGACTTATTTTGTGAATCTAGACTCTTATCATCTTTATTGTACCTTATTAAATCTTAATAATATTTTAAAACATGCTAATGACTTAATACACACAAGGGCATCTCCGAGCTTGAGTGTCTAGAAACACTCAAATACCCTCTTCTGTAAAATCCTTTTCCATCTTGAGAGCCAGACTCAAGGTGACGTAAGCAACCAAAAACTAGAATGTTATTAATTATTTTGAATATTCTACTATTTCGTCATGTTGTTATTCTCATCCCAGTAGAAATAAGAGTACATATTCAAATATTTTTTTTTTTCACTTTGGTGTACAAATTGTCCCACATAACTTAAGCATCCTGTAAATCTTGTTGTTCTTCGTTGAGGGAAGTAAACACAAAACTAAAAGAAAAATCAAGATCGTCACCATTACCTGATGGGTGGACTGTCAGAGCAAGTGCTCCGGCCTCCATTGCAAACATATAGTACAATGTATTTTTTGAAGGGAGATATAAAAATAAAACTATCCATTCTGACCTTTTACTTCAAGTGAGAGAATCGTCATGTGATACATACAATAAAAACTGGCATATCGAGGTCAAAAAAATAAAAAAATCTGGCATATCAAACCTATACCAAATGGCCATCTCAAGTCAATCGAGCTCTGGGTGTTCGTTTCGTAGGGGTTTAAAATTTAGAGGGGTCTAAAAAAAAGAATCTTATCATTTAAGAGTATTAAATAAAGTTTAATTACAAAATTAACTGCAGAACCCCTGGTCTAATTCGCGAGACGAATCTAATGAGGGTAAGCAATCCGTGGTTAGACGACGGTTACTGTAGCATTACTGTAGCATTACGGTAGCAAAACATAGCTTACTTAGGCTCGTTAGATTCGTCTCGTAAAGATGTACCCATCTGTAAAAAAGTTTTGTCATTAGACTTTATTTAGTACTAGATTCTCTTTATTTAGAGGCCTCTAAAATTTAGCGCTAAAAGAAACGAACAGGGCTGGTCTAGTCTCCTTTCTGTCTCTTCCCCAGGCCACTTTTTGGAGCAAGTCAGGTCGGGTCCCACCACCCCGGCCATTCTCTTCCCTCTTCCTTCCCCTCTGGCAGCTAGTAGTAGATTCTCCATAGCCAAAGAAGTGAAGCCGCAGCAGCAGCGGCGGCGGCAGCAGCCAGAGAGTGAACTAATAGGAAGAGGAGAGGTTGAAAAAAATCAGGGAAGCTCCATGGGAAGCTAGCCTGAATGAAAGTCTACGGTCTAGTCCACTTTGTTTCTTCTCCACTTGCAGTAGGTCCCGTTTGTTTCACTCTTTTTCATCACCTCAGTCGATCGGTAGCCAAACAAGTGCAGAAGTAGGCAAGAAGCAGCAGAGAGATTGAGAAAACAAGATAAGGATCCTCCAATATAATCCATGGGGAACATCCTCAGGTGCTTCAAGGGAGAAGAAGACCATGATCACTACCCTTACTACCGCCCAACCTCCGGGCAGCCTGGCAGTTGTGATCAGCCTGCAGCCGCTCCGCCGCCGACTCATCAGCAGGTCCCAAGTCGCCATGGCGTCGCCGCCCTGGCTCTGGACCTCCTCAACTTCGAATCCACATCCATGGTAACAAAATAACAGTGTTCTTCCTTCCCTCCTCCTCTGTGCTTGTTTGCCGCTGTTGGTGGTCCCGCTTCCAAGTGTCGAAATGTCATTCAGTGAAGTGTTAGATCCTTGGCAACATATTTAGAGCTCCATACTAGAAGAAAATCACCGCCAGATGAAGTTTGCTTGTGTTCTTCAAAGCTCGTGGACCCATCTATCGTTTCCAAGACCCAAGCAGTTCATGCAATTTTTCTTTTTCCTTCACTTGTGCAGGGTGGTTGTGGCTGGGACATGCTGCCAAACCCTAAACCCTCACTGATATTTTCAGCATATATGTCTGAACTGCAGCAGTAAAGCGACATTTCAACCACTATAGCATATATTCTAACACTTGCAGATGTTAAGCTTATCATTATGGCAATTTCATAATCACCTTTGCCCCAAATTTTGTGTCACCTTTCCATTACTGAGGAATATCTAAAGGGATTTTTATTTATCATTTTATTAGGTACCTGAAGGCCTCAGTCAGAATGTTACATCATCAAGAAAAGCACAGGTTAAATGGTAGGGGCCAGTTTCAAAATGCTTTTCAAGTTGATGTGTTTTCTAACAATTCGTACATTTGGTGCACCTAATCATACCAAGTCGCCTTAATCCCTCCCGGACTTCAGTAGAGTTAAGTCTTATGATTGGAAAAAAAAAGGTGTCCCCATTCAATGTGTTTTGAATTTTCAAGTATCAAGGCTGTTTATACTTCAACACAAACGAACAAACCGGCTGCTTGAATGCCCATTCAACAATATTAGTAAGTACTTTGATCTTCTAATTTACATCGTGTCATCAGGTACAGGAATATTTTAGAGGCATATAAGAACACAAGGCCCCCACCGAAAACCCCGGCAGAGGCTGCCCAGCTAGTTGCTACAGCCCTAAGCAGGATTCAGAGAGCTGATTTGGAGGTAACCTGAACCACCCTCGCCTTGCTCTATTTTCTTTTCTTATACATACTAAAAGAGATTGATAGGGAGGGTATATAAATAATGCATCGGTCAGTGGTGATTCACATGCTTGAAATTTAGAGCATTTAAGTTTATGAACCATAATAACAATGGTTAAACGACCATAGCCCACTTATTTTTATTGTTACTAATGACTACATATGTTCAACTCATGCCATCGATATAGTGTCTTCTCCTCAGGGTGTTCTTGCGTTTTACAACCTCCCGATCCCGCCAGACCCTGCAGCATCAGCATCCTCATACCACTTTCCATCCTCACTACCAGAGGGCATACAGTTTGTGCTGAAAACTTTGCCGGTCAGATATACTCCATTGCCCAAAACACTCTGCCCACCGATGTCACATTTTGATGAACGGCGTGTTAGATTCACATTACGAATGATGTTCCCTATCACTACTGTTTTCAGGTTAGCAACAGGTGCATTGGAGATGGTGACGGCTTCACAGCCTATGTTGACACAACAGACCCAAGGGAGTCTGCCACTGTGCCACTGGAAGTGCATGAATTAGTGATTGCAAGGACTCAAGCACGCAGTGATAGGGATTACCAGACGGCTGATGCTCTTTTAAGTACCATTGGCGAAGCTGGATATAAGTACTCAAACTGAACTATCCTTAAATGTCATAAATCCATATAACAGCGAATATTTTAATGTTTCATATATTAGAAGCATTCACTCTGATAATAAATTAGACCCAGTTGGGAATTTTGATGAAGTGCTGCTAGAATTCCTTATTGCAGATTATTTTGGATTTTTTAATCGCAGAACACTGCCAATATATAGTTTGAACTGCCAGAAATTACTGGAAGAAAATTAACTTATTTTACTATAGCATATGTGGAAAAAACTCATTTCACTTTGCATTCAGGCACTTTATGTTTCATTGAACCTTTCGAATAGAAATGGAATGCATATTAAAAAACCTCTATATGATCTGAGTTTAGGTCATAGTCGCATCGGTTTCACTCTACTTATATATATGCATGCTTTATATAGAATCAACAAAAGCACAACTTACTAAGAATTTTGGTGTGCAGGATAATAACCATTTCAGGCGAAGAGATCCTTGCAAGGAAATACCGAATAAGAATGAGGTAACATTGACCTAAAGTACTTTCTGCATTCAATAATACCAGGAAATACCGTTTTCATGTGCAAGTTCTTTCATGAGTTAAAGGGGCATCGATGCACCGGAGCTTAATATGCCATATGGGAAGGAATCACAGAATGCGTTGGTGAAGCTCATTGGCGGGAGAAGTGTCACAATTTATGTGTATGGACAGGACCAATTTGGACGTTATGTGGGTGACATCTATTGTGATAATGTGTTTGTACAGGTGAAAAGGAACTATTCAGTACGTAACGTGCCTTCTGATTTTATTGCTTCAATTCTGATTAGTGTTATCATTATCTGTCTGAGCCTTTCAGGAGCAAATGCTGAAGTATGGTCATGCTCATCATTTCAAGACATATGACAAACGCCCAGAGTTTGCGAAGGTAGGAAATTTGTTATACCAAAATGCACTTGTGGAATGTCCCGAATCACCCAATGCATTGAACTGTGGTTCTGCAGCATGTGGGATCTTTTTTCTTCTTCTTTTTTTGACGTCTTGCGCCCTCCAAAGTCACTATCGTGTATAGACATGATGCCCTATACCTTATATGGTTATTCTGGCTAGCAATTTTTCACTCAAAATCTGATTCTACAGTGGGAGGGAGAGGCAAGAGCTGCAAACCGAGGGCTTTGGGCATTGCAAAACCCTGAGAAACCATGGGATTGGAGAAGAGAGCAGCGCAATGGGAGACAAGATGCTGTCCTGGTTTGCTGATGGGGCTAAAATTAGAATTTCAACTCTCATATTATGTGATAGACATACATTTTATTTATGTGTTCTTGAACAGTTTGCTGCAATGAATGCATCACAGAAACCAGAGTGTGGTTCATGTTTGTTAAAAAAATACCTTATCTGAAGTGCTTTATGAAGTTTAAACCTTGGAATGCACAGCCACAGATGATATGTTGTAAGTAAGTATCCTGGTACCATTTTCTTGCCAGAAGGAGGCAAAATCACAGAAACCGACACCTGAAGGCAACATACCTGTAGAAAATTGGACATCATAGTAATGGCATAAGTTTCAGGGTAATCTAAAACAAGCAAAATGATCAGTCCAATGTAGTAGAACTTTGCTTGAATTGCAGTGCATGAAAATCGAGAGCAGCCAAACATTGTTGATTCCTTTCAGCAGAAACAACTTAATGGAAAAAGATATAAAACACTGATCTGCCTCATATTATGACTGTGCTATCTTCCACGAACAAACAACTGTATCTGACCACAGTTTTAGATGAAGCGAAATGGAGATGCCTGCAACTCTCCATGAAGTGAAATGGAGACCCCTGCAGTTCTCCATACAATTGGGACAAAAATGGTGTTCGTATTTCTACCAATACTCATTACAAGAGCAATGACCATCTGCAAAGCAATGAAATCGATTGTTATCTCGAACAATAATTTCACGGTGTGTTATCCGGGATATGAGCTTGATGGCAGTGTGGCAGTCACTGCAGACTCGTAGGTTTTTGGTGACCCTAATGGTCTCCCCTGGTCCAGCAGTGAGGAGGCTGAACGCAATGGCGATCTTCTCGCTGTGATGCACTAGTGTGCTCTCCTTCTCCTCATCTTCAATGTCAAACATCACCACCTCAGTAGTCGGTTTATAACCCATGGCCTTCATTTCCATGCCCAATTCATCTAGTTTTGCGTAAATTTGATCTGAGAGGGGATGTGACTTGTCTCCAACACGGAACTCGTGAACCTTACCCTTAAACTCAACCCAGCTGCATGCAAGGACCTTCTCAACCCCCTTCTTCTTCATATCCAACCTGAGCCTTGCCGCGTCCTCCCATCTGCCACTGTTTGAGTATATGTTAGAGAGCATAACATAGTTCCCAGAATTCCGTGGCTCCAGCCAGATGAGCTGCTTCAATACATGTTCAGCAAGTTCAGCGTCTCGGTGGATCTTGCAACCGCCAAGGAGTGCCCCCCATACAACAGCATTTGCCTGCATCGGCATGTCCTGAATCAGCTGGTGAGCCTCGTCCAGCTGGCCCGCACGACTAAGCAGGTCTACCATACAGCCATAGTGCTCGATCCTAGGGCTTATACGGTACACATGAGTCATGTTATGAAAATACCGCCGCCCATCCTGTACGAGGCCAGTATGTGTACAGCTGCAGAGCAGTCCAATGAACGTGTTGTCATTCAGTGTGATGCCCAGCTTCTTCATCTGACCGACCAGCGCAAACGCATTTTTCTCATGTCCAGTCAAGCCGAGGCCCAAGATCATGGCATTCCAAACAACTATGTCTCTCTTTCTCATCTGCTGGAACAGCTCCCACGCCTCACCCGTGCACCCGCACTTGGCATACATATCGATCAGCGCAGTCCCAAGGACTGGGTTGTCAAGAAACTCGTCCCATTGTAACATCTCTACTGCCTGCCTTCCCAATTCCAATGCGCCCAACCTTGTGCACGCTGAGAGCACCCCGGCCACTGCATAACAATCAGGCTTCATTCTCTTTGCCTGCATTGTGAAGAACAGGTGCAGAGCCTCTTGCGGGAGGCCGTTAGAAGCGTATCCCGTGACCATGGTCCCCCAAGCCACTGCATCCTTGTTGGGCATCTTGTTGTCAAACACCTCCCTGGCCTTGTCCATCTCCCCGCACTTGATATACAAATCCATCGCCGCGGTTGCAACAAACACGCTCCGGGAGAGCCCCTCCCCCGGTCACCAAATCTGCGACACGAGCGCACACGGTCAGCACCCGCACGGCCGTGAAGCTGTCCGGGCGCATCCCGCGGGCGAACGCATTCCTCGCGACACCGACGGCTTCCTGGACGCGCCCGGCGTCCATGTACGCAGTAATGAGCGCGGTCCAAGAGACGGTGCTGGGGTGGGACATTTCGTCGAACACGCGCTGGGCTTGGTGCAAGTGGCCGCATTTGGCGTAGAGGTTGAGGAGGGAGGTGAGGACGTGGGGGTTAGAGTGGGAGGGGAGCTTGAGGGAGCGGGCGTGGAGCTGCAGGCCGGCGGAGAGCGGGTGGTGGTGATGGGGCAGGCGGGAGGCGGACTTGAGGGCGAAGGGGAAGGTGAGGTGGGAGGGGTTGGGGAGGAGGGAGTGGAGGCGGAGGGCGTGGAGGTGGAGGCCGGAGGAAGAGAGGGCGCGGACGAGGAGCTGGGGAAGGTCGGTGTGGTGGAGGTCCAGGCGGAGGAGGCGGCCGTGGAGGAGCTTCACGGTCAGCGGGGACAGGGGGCCGCCGCCCAGGAGGAGCCCGCGGACTGTCGCGGCGCCACCCGACATACAGTAAGAGGAGAGCGCCAAACGAAACGAGTTTTGAAGGGAGTATAAATGGAGTGTTGTCACGACAAACAGAATAATGTGCACTCAAACTCATTAATTAATGGGATAAAAGATAATTGATCCTGGCCACTCTCAATGGGCCTTTCATCCGCGTTAAATAAGCTGCCACATTAACAAAATGGATGACATGGCACATCAATTAAGATGAAAGAGTAGAAGTTCCTTTCATCCTAATGAAAAGAAGTTGGCACAGTTTCATATATATGAAAGTTTATTGAAAGACCCATTGAGAGAAAAAACTTTCATCCTAACATGTTTTGACCAATCTCAATGCAAGAATTTAATATTATTCTTTGCTTATGAAACCGTGAGATGAAATTTTGCATTGAGAGAGATCATTTCATGTATCATGTGTAAACTCTAAATGTCATACCCCATTTTCTGGAGCATGTTGTGCATCATGTATCAGTCCCTGGATCAGTAGCTGATACGCACAAGATTACAGATATGGTAATCAAAAGCATACTTCGATTAGGTAAATTGTATAATACCTGATACAGAGCCTTTAGTGGCGGTACGACGAGGATTTAGAAGTATCCAAGTCCTTCCGACCAACTAATGGCGGAGCCGACAAACAGCGGAAACACGGCCCAAGCCACAAGCAGACTTGAGATGCAGAACGAAAACCAGGCGTCGTCGTCTCCTACGAAGACTTCTCCCACTAAAAACAATAATCGCAAACGCGTGATTACATAAGGTACTCAGCAAACCCTAACACAAGGGGTAAGTATATGGAAGGGTTTAAACAAGGATAAGGCTGGAGGTTCATCATATCGGCGGAAAGCCAATTTTATGCAGGGGTTGATTTTGAAAACAAAACCAGTTCGCAAACTAAGTCAGGTATAGTAATTAAATATAGTGGGGTTGGTTGGCCCTGGGGAGATGCGATCCATCCCGCCAGTTCCCAAATTTTAATGCTGGCAGGAAACCAGCGCACGGCTCCAAACCGGTGTATTCTGAAAACACACGCCAAGGAGTACTCACGCCAAGAGTCTAATCAAGTGTGGCCATGGCTTTCGCGTTGTCCAATACCGTGGAACACGGCTATCCGGATAGGTTTTACACTCTGCAGAGGTTGTACACTTTCCCCACGAGGGGTGCCAGACCTTCCCACCGTCGTGGGTCGGAAAGACACACTAATGGTTCCGTACCTGCCTAATGTCACCACGGTACCACCCCGGAAATACCACGACCAGGGGCTTCACATCAAAATAATATCTTGGCCATAAACTTTCACTTGCCGGACCCGACGCCAATCTCGTCGAAATCTTCTCCTGGCTTCCGGTTGCACTCTGCCACCTGGTGGTACCGGGCGATCACTAGTAGGGTGTGGTTCCAAACCCTGCCCATAACAGGGCCTCGTGGTTGCACTGCGCGCTAGGCCAGACGGCACAAGAACCGGTCCTTATACGACCGATGCAAGTATCTTCAATAGCTACCCTCCTGCGAGGAATAGCGTCCCAGAGATAGCCTCCCCACTGAGGACTACCTCACTTGCACCCGTCTAGAAATATACCCCCACTATGGGTTGCACTTACTATCCCCACCCATTTTCACTTTACGCACTCAACACCAAGCACCCACACATTTTCACAAAAGCATGTGTATCAAATTATTAAGTACACGGTGAATGAGTCCTAAGCAGCATATTGATCCAACACATCATCAAGGATTAATGATGGTGGGTTCCTAGGTTTATCAAGGGAATTAGGATAAGCAATATCAAGGCATGGCAATCAACAATTACTTAGGTCATTCTAAGCGTTTAAATCATCTTTAAATACCATGCATGTTTTATTTGAAATCAAGCTCTATGTGGGATTATTTGCAAACATAGGATCAGCATGATCAATGGGAGTTAGGGCTTGCCTGCAAATTGCTTTCCTAATCTTTAAGCTTCTGTCTCGAGTCTTGTATTTCTGAGTTGGTCTTCGGGCCTGGAGTCCTCAGCAGCTCTTCGAATTCTTTCGGCTCTTCCTCGACTCTCGCGTAAACTAGCGCATAAAACAGTACGTATAAACTACCGCAAAAAGGAATAAATGAACAAAAGAAATAAAGATCGGAGAAAGCCAGATAAGATCCAAAGATACTTCGGTGAAGAGCGAGAGACAAGAACCATGTATGATGCAACATATTTAATGCAGGTCAAGTTACGTGTCATAGGTGATATACCTGGCCTTGTAAGGGCCATATTCACCTAGACAAGTTATTAGTTATCTATTTTCTCTAATATGTGAATATGGGCGTGTGGTTATGTATATGATCTCTGCTAGTTGAACACCTTAGGGTGAAGGTGAGGGGATGCATGCGCTTTATTGATGGTGATGGCGTGCATATCTAATATGCAAGCTTTTATATTATTTCTATAAAAAGAATCATGCATGAATGCAGACGATGGTATATGCAGCGTGGGTACGTGACTATGCGTGATATAAATGCATGACTGCAGATAAAATGCCAAATTCAAATAAAGGCAGCTGGCAATTAAAATACCAGATAACTCCAATAAGATCCAATAAAAGATTAGTTATAAGAGCAGAGCAATAAATCAAAAGGAGTTGGGCGAGGATGCTAGGTTAGGTTTGATCGAGCGAGGGTTGATTTAGGTTAGATTCGAGATTTTGTTTGTGATAAGATAAGGGTACTAGGTTGGAAGTGGAATGGTACGAATGATTGCTAGGTTTAATGCCAGCGAGCAAAAGAATGAATAGGTTATTCAGAGGTGAAGTGGGGTGTGTGTTGTGATAAGAAAGATACTAGGCAGAAAGTATCATGTGGGTCGGTTAGGTTAGGGCGAACGAGTACTCGAGACTTTCGAGATCAATCATCGCATGATCTGCTAGGAATCGATATAATAAGTGAGGGTGTTTTGGGTGTTGATGATTTATAGACTTGGTATAGGGCTTCAAGAATAATACCATAAGGTACTTCGCGATTCCACGAACCCGTGGTCGCGAGAATCACCCAAAACGGAGTTCGGCTTAGAAAGATATGGACATTTGAAGATGGGAGGGCTGATTTGTAATTATAAAAGGGTTTTTGAGGGCTTAAGTGTAATTACAGAATATGTCCAGGGACCTATCTGTAATTATGGAAAAGTTTAGGGGTCTAAGTGTAAAAAGATAGGGGCCGAAACATAATTACAGGAAAGTTTAGGTACTTTTCTGTAAAAATTCAGGGCTTAAACATGATTATTGAAAAGGTCAGGGGCTTATCTGCAAAATGTACAGGGCCCGGGGATTTTCAGAATTTTGGGAATTATTTTTGTATAGGAAAAGGATTATTGCGTGAGGCTGACGTCATAAAAGGGAGATAAGGATTTATTCTCTTTTGGAAATCCGGTGGACTTAGTCCACAGGGCCCGTGGACCGGGGATGGACGGCGGTCCACCGGTCCATGGTGGACCGGGGAGCCTGCACGCGGTGGTTGCTCGCCGGCGCGCTCGCCGGCGGCGTGCTGAAGGGGGGAGGAGCGACGGGGATAGGCTGCCGGGGTATGCCGCACGGCGGTGCAGCTGGTGGGCCTGCACGTCGACGTCGGCAGGCAAGGAGACGGCGGCGAGCGGCGGCCGGAGGTGGTCGCGGCGGCGGGGCGCGACGGAGATCTGTGCGCGCGCGCGGAAGAAGGAAGAGGGGAAAGGGAAAAAGACGGAGGGTCGCGCGGGGAGCCTGTTGCACACCGTAGCGTGGCCGGAGGAGGGCTGGGAGGCCGTCGGCGTCGAGTTTGTACGGCGACGGACAACGGCGCACGGTGCGGGAGCCCTACGCAGGGGAAGAGGAAGGGAGGAGGGGTCGAGAGGGGGCGAGATGGGTCGGGAAGCTCACCATGCGTCCGGTTGAGGCAGAGGTGGCCGGGAGGGCGAGGTCGCCGGAGACGGCCGGAACCCTAGCTTGGGCTCGGGCTCGGCGCGAGAGAGAGAGAGAGAGAGAGGGAGTGAGCGCGAGCGTGAGCGGGGAGGAGCTCGAGGGGAGGGGGGGGGGGGGGGAAGAGGAGCTAGCTCGGCTGTGGGTGAGTTTGTCCTGGGGAGCTCGTCGGAGAGGAAGGGGAAAGAGAGAGGAGTGAGAGGGGGAGGGAGAGATTGAGCGAACAGGGGAGCATGGAGGGGTCTTGGAGTTGATTTCAAGCCGATTGAAGGCGGTTCCGCACAGGAGGTCGGTTGCGCGGGACACGATGGCGGAAACGACGGCGGCGGACATGGGTTTCGGTCGGAGGTAGGGGCCGGCGCGGCGCGGAGCGACGTGAGGAGGAAGAAGGAGACAGGGCGGGGTCCACCTGTCTGTGACTCTGGGAGAGAGAGAAGGCGCGGCGAGTTGGGCCGGAGGTGGCTGGGCCAAGCGGGCCGCGCGGAAGGAAGGGGAAGAAGGAGTGAAGAGGGAGCGCGGGCCGGGCCAGGAGGAAGGAAAAGAGATTCGGCCCAGGGAAGGGATTGAATAGGGAAGGGTTTAAACTTTTCTGGGAACTTGAATTTGAAGGATTTCAAATTCGAACAAACACAAGATTCGAACAAACACTCGATTTAGATCAAAAGAAGGACAGAAGTGCATATGGTGACATTTGTGCAAGTTTAAAAACTCAAAAATTTTGAAATTCAAAGTGTGCTAGCTCAATCTAGATCAAATTTTATTTAATTTGTTGTAAATTCAAAGGTACCAATTTTAGTGAGCTTTAAATGAGCACAAGCACTTAAGCACTTATTTTATATTTCAAAAATTTCAATTTCAAACTAAGTTCAATTATTTAGTGGAACTTTTATCTTGAAATTCATGAGAGGTAAGAGCTTTAGAAAAAGTTCAAATTTGGAGCGATTTTTATCCCTTTTTAAGTTTATTTATTTATTTATTTATTTTCTTTTCTTTTTCCTTTCGACTCGGAAAAGTAGGGCATTACAGATCTACCCCACTTAAAAGAAATCTCGTCCTCGAGATTTGAAAGGTCTTCTGGGAGGAGCATGACTTCTCTTGGGTCTTCTTACTTGGCGATTGTGACACCTGAGCCTTGATAGAAGATTCTCTTCGTTGCAAAGCTTGCGAATGGACCGAGCTTGTTGCTTCAGTTGATCTCCCACTTCGGTTGCTTTAACTTGGGAAGGCAGGCTTAAGGTTTCGATTTCAAGGTTTTTGTTTTATTGTTATTGTTGTCGTTATTAGGGCTCACTGACTGAAAACCCTACCCCACTTAAAGGATTCTCACTTAGGGTTCTTGGGTTGATACTGCACGGTTGCCTTGAGTTCTGGTCATCTCAGGACACTGCTCGGGGCGAGGTTGTTAGCTGGATTGACAACTTTTCCTGTGAAGGGCTGATGATTCTGAGTTCTTTGATTCATGCAGGGTGCAACAGGTTGACTGTCTTCACAAGTCTCTTATGTGATCTGAACCACTGTTTCTGATCTGGTGTGCTGACACCTTCTCTGTTTAATTCGGACATCCCGTCATACAGGACACCAGATTCGAAAAGGAGTCCGGAACAGACTCTCTGTCAAGATTCAGCTTTAGAACAGCACTGTCCTTGACTAGATGTTTGTCCCCTTGATAGGTTAAATTAGCTGGTAATGCACCTTGGAGTATTTGAGAAATGGTCCAAGAGGGAATTGACTTGACTGCAGCAGGGTATGAAAGTGAACATGGCATAAACATTGCCAGCTGATTAGCAGACTCTTTCCTTAGCATGGTTCTGGAAGACATATGCTTCAGAGCTAGCAAACCGTTGTTACCTAGCTCCAGATTCACCTTCCTGCTGTGGGAACTAGTTAGTTGATTCCTCACGCTAAAAAGCTCCAATGCTTCAGCTTCTACAGCAACGGACTGCGGATGATAGATATGAACGCAATCACTCTCGAAGTCTGCCGCACAAGGAGAGCAGACGAGAGGATTGATTTTGACTGTATGGTCATCATGGACATATGCATAGAAAGCCTGGAGAGAATGCAGCACTGTTCTTGAGGGTGTTGCTCTCATTCTATTTGGTTCTGCCAACATCTGACACTGCAGGTTTATGGTATTTAGCTTCTAATACCATGTATCTTCGCTGAGGTTCATAACGAGTGACGGAAGACTGTCATGGATGCGTCTCATTCTCGGACCTTCTGTTTGTGGCACTTGGACCCTTATGCCCGTCTTGGGGACAGACTTGAATTTCCTTTAACTGACCGTACCAGTCATTCGATCCTGGGCTGTGGGTTAGGGGTCCACTACGTTTCCGCTGCGCTACTCTGATGCTGGCTTTTGACCCTTGAGGACTTGTTCTGGAATTATCCCAATGTAGAATTCCTTGGTCTTTGTCCAGTAGCTTACTGGTGTTTTGCCTGGAATGCTTCTGAGTACTTGGGTATTACTAGTACTTTTTCCAGGGGTCTGGCTCTCATGTTGCTTGCCATATGGGCAGCTTTTGATTCTCTTGGATCATGTTCCACTTTTATCCAAGCTTTCAGCGATCTTTCTCGGGTCTCGCTTGGGGACATTTCTGAGGTATTCATTGATATTCAGCAGATCTTTGTCAGTGCCGTCATGGACAAGTGATGTGAGCTTTGTCCTTGACAGGGCTCTCTCACTGTGGAGGTTCCATGGTTATGGGCTGTCGGCTCCTGCTGCTTGGTCGGTATGTGACCATTGAATTTCGAGTCAAATCAATGGTGGTGATGGCTGAAACCTCTTTGTCATCATCTCGCTGTCGTTTGCTTCACTTTCTCGATTAAGCTTTCTTTTACATGTTGTGGGTTGACAGTTGTCTGGCATTTTGACTTTTCTTTGCACTGCCTCATGTAAACTTTCCAACTGACCTGTGACCTTTGCTGTGGTTGGATTAAACTTCTGATTAGCTTGACTCTGAGCTGTCACCTCCTTGATGTGATGCTTGCCTCGGCAGGGGTTTGGGGTATAGGTTTGGGAACGATTTGTCATTAAGTTGTTCTTATCTTTTGACTTTTGTTGTTTATGGTGTTTAGGTTGATTGGGAGCACTCAAACATAGAAACACCGAACAAAAACAACGAAACCATCGAATCACTCAAGCAACGCGATTTATTTGTTGTGGTTTTATGATATTAGCGCACTAAGAGCGAGGCTTAAGGCTTCAGGGTATGCAGACTATCGATTTCTCTGCTGACATCTGAACTCGACCATTAGCCTTTGACCAAAAGGATTCGAGGGGGTCATATGACTTGGTCGGTTAAAAGAAAATCTATTGTCCACATTTCGGTGGTAAAAGACTTCATTACTTTGATGTCTTGACGTTATTTGGTTCATTGAGCTTTCACTTCTCAACTCAACTTTTCTCGAGCACTGATTGTGACTTAAATCCGTAGTTTAATTAGGACACCACTGGCACTCTTTTATTACTTATAGAACATTTTACAGTTCTAGTCCAAACCACTTTGTCAAGCCACAAGGTGCCTTACGAGTACCACCAAGCTTCGGGGCAATCTGCTGCTGAGTGCCCATGCTCTAGGCATATGTGACACTTTCGGTTTGTCTGTGGTATCTTCTGGTTCTTCGGCTTCTTGATCTTCTCGCGTGTGACTCGACCGGATGCTTGCTTGTTCTTCTTTTTCTTCTGCCTGCAGCTCTTGTTGGGGTTCTGAGGCTGCTCATCTTGCGTGGGGTGGATGATTCCTTCACCAAGTCTCTTCATCGACTCTTCCAGACTGCTCAACCTTTCAAGTATATTCCCGATGATGGGAGTTAGCGACAGGTGCGTGTTATCCATATTTCTCCATACTTCTTGTCTCTCAAGCTCCTGTACCGATGAGCGGGTATCTCCAAGTGGTTCTGGAAGTGCATGCAGGTCTTTCTCCACGTCAATTGATTTCTTCTTCATCTTTGCCTAATCCAAACGTGGGGCAGTCGGAAAACTGATGTCCGGGGTCACGACAATTGTAGCACTTTATCTGGTACTTGGTCTTTTTAGCAGATCTAACCCTGTCTTTTGATTCGGGAACCATGTCTGGTGCGCGGTACACTTGGTACGATACGCCTTCCACTTCTACGATCACGTAGTCGTGGTCGTCCATTGAGTTGGGGAACTTCTGCACGCAGGTACTTCTGGGTGAGGCTTCTTTTCTTGTCGTTGGAGAGAGCAGAGGGGTTTTCAAATAGAATTGGGGAAGGTTATACGGAATATTTTGCAAATAGTTTTGAAAATATTCTTTTTTTCGAGCGCAACTAGTCCTAGGTTTTCGTCCTACAGTCAAGTATTGCTCTGATACCACTCTGTCATACCCCATTTTCTGGAGCATGTTGTGCATCATGTATCAGTCCCTGGATCAGTAGCTGATACGCACAAGATTACAGATATGGTAATCAAAAGCATACTTCGATTATGTAAATTGTATAATACCTGATACAGAGCCTTTAGTGGCGGTACGACGAGGATTTAGAAGTATCCAAGTCCTTCCGACCAACTAATGGCGGAGCCGACAAACAGCGGAAACACGGCCCAAGCCACAAGCAGACTTGAGATGCAGAACGAAAACCAAGCGTCGTCGTCTCCTACGAAGACTTCTCCCACTAAAAACAATAATCGCAAACGCGTGAGTACATAAGGTACTCAGCAAACCCTAACACAAGGGGTAAGTATATGCAAGGGTTTAAACAAGGATAAGGCTGGAGGTTCATCATATCGGCGGAAAGCCAATTTTATGCAGGGGTTGATTTTGAAAACAAAACCAGTTCGCAAACTAAGTCAGGTATAGTAATTAAATATAGTGGGGTTGGTTGGCCCTGGGGGAGATGCGATCCATCCCGCCAGTTCCCAAATTTTAATGCTGGCAGGAAACCAGCGCACGGCTCCAAACCGGTGTATTCTGAAAACACACGCCAAGGAGTACTCACGCCAAGAGTCTAATCAAGTGTGGCCATGGCTTTCGCGTTGTCCAATACCGTGGAACACGGCTATCCGGATAGGTTTTACACTCTGCAGAGGTTGTACACTTTCCCCACGAGGGGTGCCAGACCTTCCCACCGTCGTGGGTCGGAAAGACACACTAATGGTTCTGTACCTGCCTAATGTCACCACGGTACCACCCCGGAAATACCACGACCAGGGGCTTCACATCAAAATAATATCTTGGCCATAAACTTTCACTTGCCGGACCCGACGCCAATCTCGTCGAAATCTTCTCCTGGCTTCCGGTTGCACTCTGCCTCCTGGTGGTACCGGGCGATCACTAGTAGGGTGTGGTTCCAAACCCTGCCCATAACAGGGCCTCGTGGTTGCACTGCGCACTAGGCCAGACGGCACAAGAACCGGTCCTTATACGACCAATGCAAGTATCTTCAATAGCTACCCTCCTGCGAGGAATAGCGTCCCAGAGATAGCCTCCCCACTGAGGACTACCTCACTTGCACCCGTCTAGAAATATACCCCCACTATGGGTTGCACTTACTATCCCCACCCATTTTCACTTTACGCACTCAACACCAAGCACCCACACATTTTCACAAAAGCATGTGTATCAAATTATTAAGTACACGGTGAATGAGTCCTAAGCAGCATATTGATCCAACACATCATCAAGGATTAATGATGGTGGGTTCCTAGGTTTATCAAGGGAATTAGGATAAGCAATATCAAGGCATGGCAATCAACAATTACTTAGGTCATTCTAAGCGTTTAAATCATCTTTAAATACCATGCATGTTTTATTTGAAATCAAGCTCTATGTGGGATTATTTGCAAACATAGGATCAGCATGATCAATGGGAGTTAGGGCTTGCCTGCAAATTGCTTTCCTAATCTTTAAGCTTCTGTCTCGAGTCTTGTATTTCTGAGTTGGTCTTCGGGCCTGGAGTCCTCAGCAGCTCTTCGAATTCTTTCGGCTCTTCCTCGACTCTCGCGTAAACTAGCGCATAAAACAGTACGTATAAACTACCGCAAAAAGGAATAAATGAACAAAAGAAATAAAGATCGGAGAAAGCCAGATAAGATCCAAAGATACTTCGGTGAAGAGCGAGAGACAAGAACCATGTATGATGCAACATATTTAATGCAGGTCAAGTTACGTGTCATAGGTGATATACCTGGCCTTGTAAGGGCCATATTCACCTAGACAAGTTATTAGTTATCTATTTTCTCTAATATGTGAATATGGGCGTGTGGTTATGTATATGATCTCTGCTAGTTGAACACCTTAGGGTGAAGGTGAGGGGATGCATGCGCTTTATTGATGGTGATGGCGTGCATATCTAATATGCAAGCTTCTATATTATTTCTATAAAAAGAATCATGCATGAATGCAGGCGATGGTATATGCAGCGTGGGTACGTGACTATGCGTGATATGAATGCATGACTGCAGATAAAATGCCAAATTCAAATAAAGGCAGCTGGCAATTAAAATACCAGATAACTCCAATAAGATCCAATAAAAGATTAGTTATAAGAGCAGAGCAATAAATCAAAAGGAGTTGGGCGAGGATGCTAGGTTAGGTTTGATCGAGCGAGGGTTGATTTAGGTTAGATTCGAGATTTTGTTTGTGATAAGATAAGGGTACTAGGTTGGAAGTGGAATGGTACGAATGATCGCTAGGTTTAATGCCAGCGAGCAAAAGAATGAATAGGTTATTCAGAGGTGAAGTGGGGTGTGTGTTGTGATAAGAAAGATACTAGGCAAAAAGTATCATGTGGGTCAGTTAGGTTAGGGCGAACGAGTACTCGAGACTTTCGAGATCAATCATCGCATGATCTGCTAGGAATCGATATAATAAGTGAGGGTGTTTTGGGTGTTGATGATTTATAGACTTGGTATAGGGCTTCAAGAATAATACCATAAGGTACTTCGCGATTCCACGAACCCGTGGGCGCGAGAATCACCCAAAACGGAGTTCGGATTAGAAAGATATGGACATTTGAAGATGGGAGGGCTGATTTGTAATTATAAAAGGGTTTTTGAGGGCTTAAGTGTAATTACAGAATATGTCCAGGGACCTATCTGTAATTATGGAAAAGTTTAGGGGTCTAAGTGTAAAAAGACAGGGGCCGAAACATAATTACAGGAAAGTTTAGGTACTTTTCTGTAAAAAATCAGGGCTTAAACATGATTATTGAAAAGGTCAGGGGCTTATCTACAAAATGTACAGGGCCCGGGGATTTTCAGAATTTTGGGAATTATTTTTGTATAGGAAAAGGATTATTGCGTGAGGCTGACGTCATAAAAGGGAGATAAGGATTTATTCTCTTTTGGAAATCCGGTGGACTTAGTCCACAGGGCCCGTGGACCGGGGATGGACGGCGGTCCACCGGTCCATGGTGGACCGGGGAGCCTGCGCGCGGTGGTTGCTCACCGGCGCGCTCGCCGGCGGCGTGCTGAAGGGGGGAGGAGCGACGGGGATAGGCTGCCGGGGTATGCCGCACGGCGGTGCAGCTGGTGGGCCTGCACGTCGACGTCGGCAGGCAAGGAGACGGCGGCGAGCGGCGGCCGGAGGTGGTCGCGGCGGCGGGGCGCGACGGAGATCTGTGCGCGCGCGTGGAAGAAGGAAGAGGGGAAAGGGAAAAAGACGGAGGGTCGCGCGGGGAGCCTGTTGCACACCGTAGCGTGGCCGGAGGAGGGCTGGGAGGCCGTCGGCGTCGAGTTTGTACGGCGACGGACAACGGCGCACGGTGCGGGAGCCCTACGCAAGGGAAGAGGAAGGGAGGAGGGGTCGAGAGGGGGCGAGATGGGTCGGGAAGCTCACCATGCGTCCGGTTGAGGCAGAGGTGGCCGGGAGGGCGAGGACGCCGGAGACGGCCGGAACCCTAGCTTGGGCTCGGGCTCGGCGCGAGAGAGGGAGAGAGAGGCAGTGAGCGCAAGCGTGAGCGGGGAGGAGCTCGAGGGGAGGGGGAGGAAGAGGAGCTAGCTCGGCTGTGGGTGAGTTTGTCCTGGGGAGCTCGTCGGAGAGGAAGGGGAAAGAGAGAGGAGTGAGAGGGAGAGGGAGAGATTGAGCGAACAGGGGAGCATGGAGGGGTCTTGGAGTTGATTTCAAGCCGATTGAAGGCGGTTCCGCACAGGAGGTCGGTTGCGCGGGACACGATGGCGGAAACGGCGGCGGCGGACATGGGTTTCGGTCGGAGGTAGGGGCCGGCGCGGCGCGGAGCGACGTGAGGAGGAAGAAGGAGACAGGGCGGGGTCCACCTGTTTGTGACTCTGGGAGAGAGAGAAGGCACGGCGAGTTGGGCCGGAGGTGGCTGGGCCAAGCGGGCCGCGCGGAAGGAAGGGGAAGAAGGAGTGAAGAGGGAGCGCGGGCCGGGCCAGGAGGAAGGAAAAGAGATTCGGCCCAGGGAAGGGATTGAATAGGGAAAGGTTTAAACTTTTCTGGGAACTTGAATTTGAAGGATTTCAAATTCGAACAAACACAAGATTCGAACAAACACTCGATTTAGATCAAAAGAAGGACAGAAGTGCATATGGTGACATTTGTGCAAGTTTAAAAACTCAAAAATTTTGAAATTCAAAGTGTGCTAGCTCAATCTAGATCAAATTTTATTTAATTTGTTGTAAATTCAAAGGTACCAATTTTAGTGAGCTTTAAATGAGCACAAGCACTTAAGCACTTATTTTATATTTCAGAAATTTCAATTTCAAACTAAGTTCAATTATTTAGTGGAACTTTTATCTTGAAATTCATGAGAGGTAAGAGCTTTAGAAAAAGTTCAAATTTGGAGCGATTTTTATCCCTTTTTAAGTTTATTTATTTATTTATTTATTTTCTTTTCTTTTTCCTTCCGACTCGGAAAAGTAGGGCATTACACTAAATCTGATGTGACACCCTTGAAAAGTGTGAAATGAAAGTATCCACTGAGATTGGCCTTACACAGGATCGGAAGGAGCTGAAGAAATCAACTCAAACAAGCAAAATGAAGATAAACATCCAGGGGAAATCAAACTATCAAGGATTACATTAAATGTGTAATTAAAGCAGGTGGAGTGAACGCTAAACACGACCATCTTCTTCTTGTGTGGGCGGGCGAGATATGCCTGTGTGCATGGCGAACGCCCAAAGCACGGTGATGAGCTCAACTCCTTCCGGCAGCATGTCGGCATGTCCCTTGACATGCGCCTCGTCGCTCGACGGCGCCACGTAGACGACGAGCTCCGTCCACACCTCGGCTAGCACCTTCCATACAAACTGTCTTCCGTCCCTCCTGGCAGCCGTGATTAGCTGCATCGCTAGCTTGGCGCTGTGTTGCACGACTCTGCTGTTGTCCTTGCTGCCTGCAGTTTGTAGCAGCATCTTGATGGCACGGGCACGGCGGAATGAGAAGTAGTAACCCCAGAACCCAAGCATGGCCCTCATCTCCTTCCTGGCATCTTCAACCACGAGCTCCGCCTTTGCCACTCTGTCAGGCAGCAGCTCCGGGTGAAACACCACAAGGTAAGCGCAGTACTTGGACAGCCCCATGGCCACCTTGGCTTCCTCCTTCCTGACACTGAGAGCTGGGAGCTTGGACTCCAGCAGGCAGGTGGCGATGTGCCACGTAAGGATGACCTCGGTCACACTGTTGTCCCTGTCGCATGCCCACTGTAGCTGATCAAAAAGGTTGTTCCTTCGCAGCGCGGATGTGCCGTTGGTAAGAGCTGCTACTGCATCATCATCATCATCATCATCATCATCAGGAGGACCTGCTAGTTGCTGCACATGGAGCTCCATCATGGATTGCTTCACGTCGTCGGTCATCGGCACACTTGTCAGCTTCAAGGACCCTACGGAAGGCACCATCGGCAACACGGGTGGCCCACGATGATCCAACAAATTAAACTGCTTCAACTTAATAATAGTATTGCTCCGTCGCCTGTTGCTAAAGGCTGGGCGTCCACCTAGTTCGGCCATGTTGTTGCAAATCTTTGATACCATAAACCAGTTGGAGCTCTTGACAACTAGGTACTCCCCAAAGAACTCGAAGCCAGCGATGCAAGCTAAAAGAATGTAGATTAAAGTGTCTATCATAGAAAATAAGGCCGGGCGCGAGTGAGTGGCTGTGACTAGAGTGCATATGAACAGTTTTGGCCCTAGAGGATCGGTCTCGGATATCAATCTACGCCATGCATAGATCACATCTCCATGGCCGTAGAGGAGAAAGGCAACGAGGAGAAAGCCGAATGTCAATACGGCTGCGGGCTGAAGAAAGTAGTTGAGTAGGACAAATGAGGGGCTCGCAAGGACGACAGGAACCACATAGTGGTAGTACTCACTAAGGAAGGACACCTCATCAACCATCACCTGGAACAGTTGAACGCCGCTGCTTTCGCTGCCGGTGCCATACAGCAGGCCTTTCTTGAAGAGGTCTCGGCAGTCCATGGCTTCTTCCTTGGTGGGCATCACGGGCAAGAGCTCCAACTTTCGACGAAGCAACTTGAACAGAGCAAACGACAGGCAAAGTCTCTTGATTCCTGTATCAACCTCGGCAAGCTGCCAGACTTTACCGACAGTGATGATGCCAGGATCAGCATCGGTGTTCAGGTTGTTGAGCATGTAGCCATCTGCAGTGACCTTCCCCACCAACTTCTCCTCTCCCATCACGATGTATTGGCACCTCTTCAACAACTCCTCTCCAAGTGGCTCCTCCTCATCAACGACATGGGCTTGAGGCAAAATCTGAGCCATGTAGGACGAGATCAACCAAGACTGGTCGGGATGTGAGCGCTTAAGGACCTCGGCCACGGCAATTTTGTGCACCAGCTGGCAGGAACAGAAGATCCATAAGCCGATGGCCCAGGTCCTCGCACCGATGTTCTTGACGTTGAAGAAGATTAGACTTCCCAGCCAAACAAAGCGGCCGGCACGCTGGATAATCTCAGAATACCCTCTCATACGGATCACATCCACCTTCTTCCGAAGGAGCTCGACAAAAAGCATATTCTCAAGGATTATCCAGGTCCTCACGAGGAGAGAGTCATCAATTATTTTTGTGTCGCCTCTGCTTCTTGCCACTGCCACTGCAGCATCCTTGGCCGAGGAGAAGAGGTAGGACATGACGGGGAGGAAGAGTGCGAGGGCCGAGGAGAGCACGAGGCGGAATTTAGGGGTCAGCAGTGTGGCTCTGAAATCGAACGAGAGAATCATGAAGAGCAAGAGGAGGATGAACATGATGATTTGGCCCAACACAATGTTGAGCTCTTGACTCTTGTCGGTGTAAGATTTTGTGAAGTTGGCAACCCGCAACATCATGTGTGATGCGTTGCAGAAGCCTGCAATGTGGTTGGCACTCATCAAGCGGGACATGGTTCAAGCCACTATGCATCTACCTTAGCCCTGTGAAACTATATGCAGGAAAAACTACTTGGGATTATTAGGAAGGAGACAACAAGAATAACAAACCTCAGAAGACTGGGCCAGAGGATCGAGCTCTCATGGCTACAGAAGGACGCTTCAAGAATATGGTATCCTTAATGGGAAGCATCTTGGACCACCAAAAGCATACTGTGAATGCAACAGCGCAAATGAAAGTGTTCATCTCATCGCGTGAGTGGCAAGTCGCTTTTGCTTTGGCATCCAGTGATGAGATTGCGATCCATCGAGGTGAACCAACAAGACGTCACAGAACATGATTTCATTGATTTGGCTGCTCTTGTATCTTGATTTCAGGTCCCTTTTTCTTTTCTGTCCTTCTATCCTTGTTATTTATTCCACATATTCTTTTCTTCAGGATGTATAATATATATCCAAGTACGGACTAGATGCATGCATGTTTTTTTCTTTTTTTTCTGGGAGCTTTGCTGCTTTAAGTTGTGCGTTTGTACCCAATAATATATTAAACAATAAAAAAAAGGAGGGCGAAGAAGAGCTAACTGCTTTAGCTACAACTAAACTAAGCACGATGTAACTTTAGTGGTCTCCCAGACACGCCCTAAAGCGACCACAATGTTGCTTGTAAAACTAGTCCATAAGACTGGGGTTTACAACAGGTAGACTTTAGCTACAACCAGCTTCACAATGGTAAATCAGTCTATTTTTTCAAACTTCCAGGAAAAGCAAGTGTGGACACCAAAATTTGGCGCTGAAAAACTGCGTTGACGCAAAAAATCACCGTGTGCCGTTGGTGCTGATTTCTTCATATGTCACAAACACGTGGCCTGGGAGATCTGCTTAACTCCCATGCATCACCAGTTTCTATATATTCCCCTTAAACTCGCCAGACATGAATGCATGGCTGCCTGATTTTCAGGTGTTAAAGGGAGCACTAACACCACCAACACTCGGGTGATACGTACATATCAGTAACAGAGGAGGGAGAATTGAAGCTGCAGATGCATATGCACCCTCAGGTGAAGTCATCTGTGACATATATAAAATGTGTTTACTTTAGGTGCTTGGAGACAAAGACGGCGGTTCTACTCGAGTACAAAGAGTGGCAAACCAAGTTTGATCTGAGAGGCTGAGAGGGTGAGGGATGCGACTTGTCATCAAGCTACGTACGTTGTTCTAACGTACAATTTCCAAAACCTGATTCTGATTACATCTACGTATGCAATTAAGGATGTCTCCTACACATCTCTGAGTCACGTCAGTCGTTGAGCATTGATCCAACTTCACGATGACAACAGGAACTACTGGCGGTGGTGCACTGGTGCATCAACCTTGTCGGCCGTCAATGGCGCGACGCACCCTTCCATCTGCAGGGGCGCCATTGCCGGCGTTTCCTCGGGACACTGACACCGACACTTGCTCGCCGCCGTACAAGTTGGCCGTCCTGCAGACCTCCTGCGCCAACGCGCACGGCGCGCACAGCAGCCACTTGCCGTAGTCCGCCATGGCGGGCCGGCCGCCGCAGACGGACCGGTTGGCCGGCAGCCCGTACCGCCTCCGCATCCGCGCGCGCCACCGCCACTCTGCTTTTCTTCTTGTTTTTGCACTCGTCGTCGTGCAGAGCCGCGGCCTCGTCTTCACGGTGAGCGGGGACAGCGGGCCGCCGCCGAGGAGGAGCCCGCGGACTGTCACTCGCGGCGCCACCCACCCCACATAAGAAAATGGAGTTCCAACTTTTACTTGTCCGAAATGGATTCGGAGGCCGGCGATGGACCGAAACAGTTTCGAAGGCGGTGGATCCCGCCAATAAAAGGCAGCCCAGGTGCCCAAGGTTTTGGACCTTTGGGTGGTGGCCCATCAGTAGTCGATCGCACGGGGATGATGGATGGTGTGTGCGACGACGTGGTCGCCGGCATCCTTGTCCGGCTGCCGGCCAAGTCCGTGCTCCGTTGCCGAGCCGTGTGCAAGAGCTGGCAACGCATCACCACCGACGGCGCCTTCCTCGCATCTTGGGCGGCACGCCGGCCACCTCAGATGATCATCGAAGGCGACAAGCACCGAAAGCTGAGTACCATCCCGCTGTCTCTCAAAGATCCTGCTCCCCGCTTCCTTTGCGAGCTGGGCCATCGAGTGGAGAACGGATACTTGCTAGACTCTCTTAGATTGATACATTCTTTGGACGGCCTCCTCGTTCTCGAGGGGCAACGTGCGGGGCTCTATGTCATTTGCAACCCCGTAACCAGGCAGTGGACCAACCTGCCGATATTGTCGTCGTTTCACACCGTTGCCAATTGCGCTTTCTACTGCTCCTCCGGCGAGTACCGTCTTCTGTGCCATGTTGTACTAGTCCAAGCCTCCAGCAGCAACACTAGTCCCCTTCAACAACAAGAAGAAGAAGAAGAAGAAGCTATGGTGATGAGCGCCTCCTCCTCCATAGACAAGAGGCACAAGCACTACTACTACATCCTCTCGGCCGGGGCCGCCGAACCTCGGCGTCTGGGTCGCGCTCCTCCTACACCCTTTCCCTTCATGATAAGCTACGACGATCACCCTGTGTCTTACCGTGGCGTCCTCCACTGGCTGGAGAGCAGAACCACCGACCAGATTCTAGCCTTCAACCAGGCTTCCGAGACGTTTCGCGTCATGTCACGGCCGCCAGAGCGGACCGGCGGCGACGAGACGAGGACATTGCTGGAGCTAGACGGAAAGTTGACCGTCACAGCTATGCAGGGCTTGACATCGCTGGACATCTGGGTCCTGCAAGACTATGATCGAGCCGACGAGAGCTGGGTGTTGTACCACCGAGTGGAGTTGCCGCCTCCGCCGCCGCCGCCTACAACGTCGACTAGGGCGGGCCAGGTACTCCCTGTCGGGACAGGCGCCATCCTCATAGGGGACGTCTACGATTGTGTGATTAGTTTCTACCTCGTCAACGACAACAGGGTGCACACACAAATCAACTTGAGAGACCAAATTGCGTCCTTCCTGGTATTCACCGAAAGCCTGGTGCCACATGCCTTCTTTCGGTCGCCTCGCTGCCCTGACCTCTTACCCATCAACTTCAATGTGTCCCCAACTACTATTACTAGTAATGTGCTCTATGCCAGGAACCTCAGAATGCCACCCTGGTAGATAACACTCTATGTCTTCATTCATCGCTTCATTGAAAACCAAGTTCAGGTTTAGTGCCGTTACATGGTTAAGTTCAACTGAAACCGGCTGTTGTGCCGGAACTCCTACAGTATCTGAATTCGCTATTACAGCATTTGCTACGTAGGTAGCATTTCCTTCACTCGTGTGCAGAGCCGCCATACTGTCCTCCGAGTTTGACGTGTCCCCAGTCCCTTGGCTGCTCGTACCACACATCAACATCTGTTCCATCATCTTGTTCTTCAGTCTGTTGATCACCACATCCAGCTTTGTCTGCACCTCGTCCTTGGCTATCTTCCTCCATATCTGTAGTGTGTTCACCATCCTCTTCCATAGTTCCTTCGTCCCGGTCCACTGCTTCCCCTGAAAACAGATTGCATTCCTTAAGTTCCATCATGTCCACAAAGCATCATAAGAGACTACATTCAGAACAGCATTGTTCTTATTGCTCAGACACCATCTGGCAACAGATTCATAGTCCCTGTCAATCTGTTTACCGAAAATTTCAGAGATTTCAGTCCACATTATATTAGCCACAAAGCAATTGAAAAAAAAAGGTGATGGACACTCTCCTTTTCGTTGCTGTGCAAACACAATCTTGCTGTGGGCAGTCATGCCAGGCCCCTGGATCATTGGGTTCCAAACAAAACCATATGCTATCTTCCGCAGATGCTGGAACAACTTTCCATTCCACACATCACCGGGATTGCGTCGTCAAGAAACACGTCCTGACTACTCGCTGTCCCAAACTTGGTGCATCCTACCTTGTTCGTACTGACTAGCGTGTAACAGTCTGGCGGCATTCCCTCTAGTTGCGCTGTAAAGATTATAAAGAAGGACAGTTCCAGTCTTGGAGAGCCTCCCATTGGAGCCATATGTATGATGTATCCCACACCCATATAGCACCCAAAGCCATTGCATCCTGGAGTGCTGTTATTCCTTGCTTTGCATCTTGTCAAACGCCACCCTGCCTTTTCTCCATGTCCTTGCACTTACAAAACGTACAAGTCCAACGCTGCAGTTGCAGTTGGCACAAAAACGCTCCCTGTGATCCAGACTCCATGACAGAAGCACGTTCTTTGAGGCTAGACCATGAGGCTATTCGGGCGCATGTGATATTCGCACAAGGCTTTGAGGCGAGACCAGCATGCCATCCATGTACGCGGTCGAGGATAAATTCGGTGCTGGGTTGGGGCATTTCATCGAACATCCGCTGAGCAAGGTGCAAAATGCCGCATTTTGCGTATGTATGAAGGGAGGTGAGGACGTGGGGGTGGAGTGGGAGGCGTTTGATTGAGGCCGCGGGAATGGAGCTGCAAGCTGGTGATGAGAGGGTGGGTAAGGCGGGAGGCGGCCTTGATCGCCAACAAGGGTGTGAGGTGTCGGGGAAGAGAGAGTGGAGGTACTAGCCAGGCGAGGAGCGGGGAAATGTCTGAGGAGAGGAGGAATTGTATGTCGAGTGGGGTGAGGGGACTGGTCGGGCCGGAGGGGAAGTCGTCGGCGAACTGCGGCGGCGGCGCCCGACATAAAAAGCGCCAAACGTTGTTTTAAGTTCTGTGCTTAATCCTAAAGCAAACCCGGACTTGAACATGTCCTAAACATTTCTGACGACCATGATCGTCTTCGTCTGACACATCACTTGTGCATCTTGTCGATGATCACGGGAACTACTGGCGGTGCATCAACCTTTTGTGCCATCAATGGCGCGACGCACCCTTCCCTCCGCAGGGGTGCCATTGCCGGCGTTTCCTCCTCCGGTGACACTGACACCGACACTTCCTCGCCGCTGTCGTCCTGCCTCAAGTACAGTCTGCCGTCCTCGACGTCGTACAGGTTGGCCGTCCTGACCTCCTGCGCCAGCGCGCACGGCGCGCACAGCAGCCACTTGCCGTAGTCTGCCAAGGCGGGCCGGCCGCCGCAGACGGCGGACCGGTCGGCCGGCAGCCCGAAGCGCCTCCGCATCTGGGCGCGCCAGTAGCCCCCGTACAGCAGGCCCAGCACGGACAGCAATGCGCCGGAGGCGCCGACGAGGTAGCCGAGCGTGGCGTCGTGAATGTTGAGCGCGGCGACGGCGAAGACCAGCACGGGCGCGGCGCAGAGCAGGGCGAAGGTGAAGACGTGCACGTACATGTTGCCCATGCCCAGCCGCTCCATGTTCCACCCGAACACGCACCACGTGCACGACACCGACAGCGCGGCCACCGTCGGGTCGTCGCCGAGGTCCAACAGACCGCCGGCCCACTCCGGCGCCGCCACCACCACTCTGTTGTTTCGGTTGTTGTTTTTGCACCCGTCGTCCTCTTCATCGGAGGTGGACGCCGAGCCTGGGAGCACGGCGACGGCCTTTCTTCTGCCGAGCGGGCCGTAGACCATGTAGAGGGCCGCGGCGACGGGTGCGGCGAGGCCGAACGCCATGCAGAAGTTGACGGCCCAGTCGGGGCGCGCGGCGCTGTCGAAGAACCAGAAGAGCGCGCAGTACGCGTACTGCGCCAGGCACGTCACGTGCAGCAGCGCCACCACGAACGCCACGTGGAGCCGCTCGCGCCGTAGGCCGCCGCCGTCGCCGGCGACGTTCTTGCAGTAAACGCG